>JABXNX010001550.1:0-12395 GCA_014843695.1 Archivesica marissinica | reverse complement strand
ACATGGCTTCTAAATTGACTATTGATACACATATACAAATCTTAAGAACTGTATGCACAAAGTTCAATATTTGGAATGTTTCAACCCAGAGGTGCATTCTAATGTTTACCCCATATGTTATATGTATATATTATCAATGTTTACCTGAACACATAAACTCGCCATTACTATTCGCCAAGCAATATGTACCATTTAAACGTACTCCAACATGGGAAGGGATTCATATAAGCTTTAAGCTTGTTTCGCGACCCATATCGGTTCCAATGTATAAACATTGTGTGTATATTATATATGTATTTGATCCGAATAAAATATGTTTAAACTAATGTTTACCAGGACTGTTGAAGTTCACGTCTGCCAGACTGAAATCTACATATTCTCCTGGTGCTGAAATGAAATACGTGTAGCATGGCATGTACATATCTATTGGAAATACAGTATATATATACATACACTACACACATGTAATTCTATGCAACATAACATAACTGCATAACATATAACGACTATATTTCTATGCAACATAACATATGTTTATACATATAACGACTATATTTCTATGCAACATAACATAAGTGTATATAAATATAACACAACTATACACTGGATAGAACTGTACACAAATATACACTGGATAAAACCGTACACAAATATACACTGGATATAACTGTACACAAATATACACTGGATAAAACCGTACACAAATATACACTGGATAGAACTTTACACAAATATACACTGGATAGAACTTTACACACATATACACTGGATAGAACTTTACACAAATATACACTGGATAGAACCTTACACAAATATACACTGGATATAACCTTACACAAATATACACTGGATAGAACCTTACACAAATATACACTGGATAGAACTTTACACAAATATACACTGGATAGAACCTTACACAAATATACTGGATAGAACCTTACACAAATATACACTGGATAGAACTTTACACAAATATACACTGGATATAACCTTCACAAATATACACTGGATATAACCTTACACAAATATACACTGGATATAACCTTACACAAATATACACTGGATATAACCTTACACAAATATACACTGGATAGAACCTTACACAAATATACACTGGATAGAACTTTACACAAATATACACTGGATAGAACTTTACACAAATATATACTGGATAGAACTTTACACAAATATATACTGGATAGAACTTTACACAAATATACACTGGATAGAACTTTACACAAATATATACTGGATAGAACTTTACACAAATATATACTGGATATAACTTTACACAAATATACACTGGATAGAACCTTACACAAATATACACTGGATAGAACCTTACACAAATATACACTGGATAGAACTTTACACAAATATACACTGGATAGAACTTTACACAAATATATACTGGATAGAACTTTACACAAATATATACTGGATAGAACTTTACACAAATATACACTGGATAGAACTTTACACAAATATATACTGGATAGAACTTTACACAAATATATACTGGATAGAACTTTACACAAATATACACTGGATAGAACCTTACACAAATATACACTGGATAGAACTTTACACAAATATACACTGGATAGAACTTTACACAAATATACACTGGATAGAACATTACACAAATATACACTGGATAGAACTTTACACAAATATACACTGGATAGAACCTTACACAAATATACACTGGATAGAACTTTACACAAATATACACTGGATAGAACATTACACAAATATACACTGGATAGAACCTTACACACATATACACTGGATATAACCTTGAACTTTACACAAATATACACTGGATAGAACCTTACACACATATATACTGGATAGAACTTGAACTTTACACAAATATACACTGGATAGAACCTTACACAAATATACACTGGATAGAACTTTACACAAATATACACTGGATAGAACCTTACACAAATATACACTGGATAGAACTTTACACAAATATACACTGGATAGAACCTTACACAAATATACACTGGATAGAACTTTACACAAATATACACTGGATAGAACCTTACACAAATATACACTGGATAGAATGTTTGAACTTTACACAAATATACACTGGATAGAACCTTACACAAATATACACTGGATAGAACCTTACACAAATATACACTGGATAGAACGTTACACAAATATACACTGGATAGAACCTTACACAAATATACACTGGATAGAACTTTACACAAATATACACTGGATAGAACCTTACACAAATATACACTGGATAGAACTTTACAAACATATACACTGGATAGAACTTTACACAAATATACACTGGATAGAACCTTACACAAATATACACTGGATAGAACTTTACACAAATATACACTGGATAGAACTTTACACAAATATACACTGGATAGAACTTTACAAACATATACACTGGATAGAACTTTACACAAATATACACTGGATAGAACCTTACACACATATACACTGGATATAACCGAACTTTACACAAATATACACTGGATAGAACCTTACACACATATATACTGGATAGAACTTTTGAACTTTACACAAATATACACTGGATAGAACCTAACACAAATATACACTGGATAGAACTTTACACAAATATACACTGGATAGAACCCTACACAAATATACACTGGATAGAACTTTACACAAATATACACTGGATAGAACCTTACACAAATATACACTGGATAGAACTTTACACAAATATACATTGGATGGAACCTTACAAATATACACGGGAATGTTTGAACTTTACACAAATATACACTGGATAGAACCTTACACAAATATAGATGATAGAACTTTACACAAATATACACTGGATAGAACTTTACACAACTATACACTGGATAGAACCTTACACAAATATACCCTGGATAGAACTTTACACAAATCACTGGATAGAACCTTACACAAATAACACTGGATAGAACTTTACACAAATATACACTGGATAGAACCTTACACAAATATACACTGGATAGAACTTTACACAAATATACACGGTAGACTAAAAATATAATGGATAGAACCTTACACAAATATACACTGGATAGAACCTTATATACACTGGATAGAACTTTACACAAATATACACTGGATAGAACCTTACACAAATATACACTGGATAGAACCTTACACAAATATACACTGGATAGAACCTTACACAAATATACACTGGATAGAACCTTACACAAATATACACTGGATAGAACCTTACACAAATATACACTGGATAGAACTTTACAAACATATACACTGGATAGAACTTTACACAAATATACACTGGATAGAACCTTACACACATATACACTGGATATAACCTTGAACTTTACACACATATACACTGGATAGAACTTTACAAACATATACACTGGATAGAACCTTACACAAATATACACTGGATAGAACTTTACACAAATATACACTGGATAGAACCTTACACAAATATACACTGGATAGAACTTTACACAAATATACATTGGATGGAACCATACACAAATATACACTGGATAGAATGTTTGAACTTTACACAAATATACACTGGATAGAACCTTACACAAATATAGACTGGATAGAACTTTACACAAATATACACTGGATAGAACCTTACACAAATATACACTGGATAGAACTTTACACAATATACACTGGATAGAACCTTACACAAATATACACTGGATAGAACTGAACTTTACACAAATATACACTGGATAGAACTTTACAAACATATACACTGGATAGAACTTTACACAAATATACACTGGATAGAACCTTACACAAATATACACTGGATAGAACTTTACACAAATATACACTGGATAGAACTTTACACAAATATACACTGGATAGAACTTTACAAACATATACACTGGATAGAAATTTACACAAATATACACTGGATAGAACCTTACACACATATACACTGGATATAACCTATGAACTTTACACAAATATACACTGGATAGAACCTTACACACATATACACTGGATATAACCTATGAACTTTACACAAATATACACTGGATAGAACCTTACACACATATATACTGGATAGAACTTTTGAACTTTACACAAATATACACTGGATAGAACCTTACACAAATATACACTGGATAGAACTTTACACAAATATACACTGGATAGAACCCTACACAAATATACACTGGATAGAACTTTACACAAATATACACTGGATAGAACCTTACACAAATATACACTGGATAGAACTTTACACAAATATACATTGGATAGAACCTTACACAAATATACACTGGATAGAATGTTTGAACTTTACACAAATATACACTGGATAGAACCTTACACAAATATAGACTGGATAGAACTTTACACATATATACACTAGACATAACCTTACACAAATATACACTGGACATAACCTTACACAAATATACACTGGATATAACCTTACACATATATACACTGGATATAACCTTACACAAATATACACTGGATATAACCTTACACAAATATACACTGGATATAACCTTACACAAATATACACTGGATAGAACCTTACACAAATATACACTGGATATAACCTTACACAAATATACACTGGATATAACCTTACACAAATATACACTGGATATAACCTTACACATATATACACTGGATATAACCTTACACAAATATACACTGGATAGAACATTACACAAATATACACTGGATATAACCTTACACAAATATACACTGGATAGAATTTTACAAAAATATAAACTGGATAGAACTTTACACAAATATACACTGGATATAACCTTACACAAATATACACTGGATATAAACTTACACAAATATATACTGGATAGAACTTTACACAAATATATACTGGATAGAACGTTACACAAATATACACTGGATAGAACTTTACACAAATATACACTGGATAGAACTTTACACAAATATACACTGGATAGAACCTTACACAAATATACACTGGATAGAACTTTACACAATATACACTGGATAGAACCTTACACAAATATACACTGGATAGAACTTTACACAAATATACACTGGATAGAACCTTACACAACTATACACTGGATAGAACTTTACACAAATATACACTGGATAGAACCTTACACAAATATATACTGGATAGAACCTTACACAAATATACACTGGATAGAACCTTACACAAATATACACTGGATAGAACCTTACACAAATATACACTGGATAGAACTTTACACAAATATATACTGGATAGAACTTTACACAAATATACACTGGATAGAACCTTACACAAATATACACTGGATAGAACTTTACACAAATATATACTGGATAGAACTTTACACAAATATACACTGGATAGAACCTTACACAAATATACACTGGATAGAACTTTACACAAATATACACTGGATAGAACCTTACACAAATATACACTGGATAGAACTTTACACAAATATACACTGGATAGAACATTACACAAATATATACTGGATAGAACTTTACACAAATATACACTGGATAGAACCTTACACAAATATACACTGGATAGAACTTTACACAAATATACACTGGATAGAACTTTACACAAATATACACTGGATAGAACCTTACACAAATATACACTGGATAGAACCTTACACAAATATATACTGGATAGAACTTTACACAAATATACACTGGATAGAACCTTACACAAATATACACTGGATAGAACTTTACACAAATATACACTGGATATAACCTTACACAAATATACACTGGATAGAACTGAACTTTACACAAATATACACTGGATAGAACCTTACACAAATATACACTGGATAGAACTTTACACAAATATACACTGGATATAACCTTACACAAATATACACTGGATATAACCTTACACAAATATACACTGGATAGAACCTTACACAAATATACACTGGATAGAACTTTACACAAATATACACTGGATAGAACTTTACACAAATATACACTGGATAGAACTTTACACAAATATACACTGGATAGAACTTTACACAAATATACACTGGATAGAACTTTACACAAATATACACTGGATAGAACCTTACACAAATATACACTGGATAGAACCTTACACAAATATACACTGGATATAACCTTACACAAATATACACTGGATATAACCTTACACAAATATACACTGGATATAACCTTACACAAATATACACTGGATATAACCTTACACAAATATACACTGGATATAACCTTACACAAATATACACTGGATAGAACCTTACACAAATATACACTGGATATAACCTTACACAAATATACACTGGATATAACCTTACACAAATATACACTGGATATAACCTTACACATATATACACTGGATATAACCTTACACAAATATACACTGGATAGAACTTTACACAAATATACACTGGATAGAACCTTACACAAATATACACTGGATAGAACTTTACACAAATATACACTGGATAGAACTTTACACAAATATACACTGGATAGAACTTTACACAAATATACACTGGATAGAACCTTACACAAATATACACTGGATAGAACTTTACACAAATATACACTGGATAGAACTTTACACAAATATACACTGGATAGAACCTTACACAAATATACACTGGATAGAACTTTACACAAATATACACTGGATAGAACCTTACACAAATATATACTGGATAGAACTTTACACAAATATACACTGGATAGAACCTTACACAAATATACACTGGATAGAACCTTACACAAATATACACTGGATAGAACTTTACACAAATATACACTGGATAGAACTTTACACAAATATACACTGGATAGAACCTTACACAAATATACACTGGATAGAACTTTACACAAATATATACTGGATAGAACTTTACACAAATATACACTGGATAGAACCTTACACAAATATACACTGGATAGAACTTTACACAAATATACACTGGATAGAACCTTACACAAATATACACTGGATAGAACTTTACACAAATATACACTGGATAGAACTTTACACAAATATACACTGGATAGAACTTTACACAAATATACACTGGATAGAACCTTACACAAATATACACTGGATATAACCTTACACAAATATACACTGGATATAACCTTACACAATATACACTGGAAATAACCTTACACAAAATACACTGGATATAACCTTACTATAACTGAAAACCTACACAAATATCACTGGATAGAACCTTACACAAATATACACGGACACGGATAAACTTACACAAATACACTGATAGAACTACAATAACTGGATAACTTTACAAAATATAATGGATAACTTACACAATATACATGGATAAACCACACAAAACAAACAATAAACTTACACAAATATACACTGGATAGAACCTTACACAAATATATACTGGATAGAACTTTACACAAATATACACTGGATATAACCTTACACAAACATATACTGGATAGAACTTTACACAAATATATACTGGATAGAACCTTACACAACTATATACTGGATAGAACTTTACACAAATATACACTGGATAGAACCTTACACAAATATACACTGGATAGAACTTTACACAAATATACACTGGATATAACCCTACACAAATATTGACTGGATGGAACTTTACACAAATATACATTGGATAGAACCTTACACAACTATACACTGAATAGAACCTTACACAAATACATACTGGATAGAACTTTACACAAATATACACTGGATATAACCCTACACAAATATTGACTGAATAGAACCTTACACAAATATATACTGGATAGAACTTTACACAAATATACACTGGATAGAACCTTACATAAATATATACTGGATAGAACTTTACACAAATATACACTGGATATAACCTTACACAAATATACACTGGATAGAACTAACTTTACACAAATATACACTGGATAGAACCTTACACAAATATACACTGGATATATTTTACACTAATATACACTGGATATAACCTTAAACAAATATACACTGGATATAACCTTACACAAATATACACTGGATAGAACCTTACACAAATATACACTGGATAAAACTTTACACAAATATACACTGGATAGAACTTTACACAAATATACACTGGATAGAACTTTACACAAATATACACTGGATAGAACTTTACACAAATATACACTGGATAGAACTTTACACAAATATACACTGGATAGAACTTTACACAAATATACACTGGATAGAACTTTACACAAATATACACTGGATAGAACCTTACACAAATATACACTGGACATAACCTTACACAAATATACACTGGACATAACCTTACACAAATATACACTGGATATAACCTTACACATATACACACTGGATATAACCTTACACAAATATACACTGGATAGAACATTGCACAAATATACACTGGATATAACCTTACACAAATATACACTGGATAGAATTTTACAAAAATATAAACTGGATAGAACTTTACACAAATATACACTGGATATAACCTTACACAAATATACACTGATATAAACTTACACAAATATATACTGGATAGAATTTACACAAATATATACTGGATAGAACTTTACACAACTATATACTGGATAGAACTTTACACAACTATATACTGGATAGAACCTTACACAAATATACACTGGATAAAACCGTACACAAATATACACTGGATAGAACTTTACACAACTATATACTGGATAGAACTTTACACAAATATACACTGGATAGAACTTTACACAAATATATACTGGATAGAACTTTACACAAATATACACTGGATAGAACCTTACACAAATATACACTGGATAGAATCTTACACAAATATACACTGGATATAACGTTACACAAATATACACTGGATAGAACCTTACACACATATACACTGGATATAACCTTACACAAATATACACTGGATAGAACCTTACACAAGTATACACTGGATAGAACCTTACACAAATATACACTGGATAGAACTTTACACACATATACACTGGATAAACTTTACACAAATATACACTGGATAGAACCTTACACACATATACACTGGATATAGAACTTTACACAAATATACACTGGATAGAACCTTACACACATATACACTGGATAGAACTTTACACAAATATACACTGGATAGAACCTTACACAAATATATACTGGATAGAACGAACTTTACACAAATATACACTGGATAGAACCTTACACAAATATACACTGGATAGAACTTTACACAAATATACACTGGATAGAACCTTACACAAATATACACTGGATAGAACTTTACACAAATATACACTGGATAGAACCTTACACAAATATACACTGGATAGAACTTTACACAAATATACACTGGATAGAACCTTACACAAATATACACTGGATAGATGAACTTTACACAAATATACACTGGATAGAACCTTACACAAATATAACTGGATAGAACTTTACACAATATACACTGAATAACCTTACACAAATATACACTGGATATAACCTTACACAAATATACACTGGATATAACCTTACACATATACACACTGGATATAACCTTACACAAATATACACTGGATAGAACATTACACAAATATACACTGGATATAACCTTACACAAATATACACTGGATAGAATTTTACAAAAATATAAACTGGATAGAACTTTACACAAATATACACTGGATAGAACCTTACACAAATATACACTGGATAAAACTTACACAAATATATACTGGATAGAACTTTACACAAATATATACTGGATAGAACGTTACACAAATATACACTGGATAGAACTTTACACAAATATACACTGGATAGAACTTTACACAAATATACACTGGATAGAACCTTACACAAATATACACTGGATAGAACTTTACACAATATACACTGGATAGAACCTTACACAAATATACACTGGATAGAACTTTACACAAATATACACTGGATAGAACCTTACACAAATATACACTGGATAGAACTTTACACAAATATACACTGGATAGAACCTTACACAAATATACACTGGATAGAACCTTACACAAATATACACTGGATAGAACCTTACACAAATATACACTGGATAGAACCTTACACAAATATACACTGGATAGAACTTTACACAAATATATACTGGATAGAACTTTACACAAATATACACTGGATAGAACCTTACACAAATATACACTGGATAGAACTTTACACAAATATATACTGGATAGAACTTTACACAAATATACACTGGATAGAACCTTACACAAATATACACTGGATAGAACTTTACACAAATATACACTGGATAGAACCTTACACAAATATACACTGGATAGAACTTTACACAAATATACACTGGATAGAACATTACACAAATATACACTGGATAGAACTTTACACAAATATACACTGGATAGAACCTTACACAAATATACACTGGATAGAACTTTACACAAATATACACTGGATAGAACTTTACACAAATATACACTGGATAGAACCTTACACAAATATACACTGGATAGAACCTTACACAAATATACACTGGATAGAACTTTACACAAATATACACTGGATAGAACCTTACACAAATATACACTGGATAGAACTCACAAACAAACTTACACAAATAACACTGGATGAACTTACCAAAACATACACAAATACACTGGATAGAACTTTACCAATATACACTGGATAGAACTTACACAAATATACACTGGATAGAACTTTACACAAATTACACTGGATAGAACTTTACACAAATATAAAACACAAAACCAAACCCAAAAACATAACTTACACAAATATACACTGGATAGAACCTTACACAAATATACACTGGATAGAACCTTACACAAATATACACTGGATAGAACCTTACACAAATATACACTGGATATAACCTTACACAAATATACACTGGATATAACCTTACACAAATATACACTGGATATAACCTTACACATATATACACTGGATATAACCTTACACAAATATACACTGGATAGAACATTACACAAATATACACTGGATATAACCTTACACAAATATACACTGGATAGAACTTTACACAAATATACACTGGATAGAACTTTACACAAATATACACTGGATAGAACCTTACACAAATATACACTGGATATAACCTTACACAAATATACACTGGATAGAACTTTACACAAATATACACTGGATAGAACTTTACACAAATATACACTGGATAGAACTTTACACAAATATACACTGGATAGAACTTTACACAAATATACACTGGATAGAACCTTACACAAATATACACTGGATAGAACTTTACACAAATATACACTGGATAGAACCTTACACAAATATACACTGGATAGAACTTTACACAAATATACACTGGATAGAACCTTACACAAATATACACTGGATAGAACTTTACACAAATATACACTGGATAGAACCTTACACAAATATACACTGGATAGAACCTTACACAAATATACACTGGATAGAACCTTACACAAATATACACTGGATAGAACCTTACACAAATATACACTGGATAGAACTTTACACAAATATACACTGGATAGAACTTTACACAAATATACACTGGATAGAACCTTACACAAATATACACTGGATAGAACTTTACACAAATATACACTGGATAGAACTTTACACAAATATACACTGGATAGAACCTTACACAAATATACACTGGATAGAACTTTACACAAATATACATGGATATACACTGGATAAACCTTACACAAATATACACTGGATAAACTTACACAAATACAAATACACTGGATATAACCTACACAAATATACACTGATATAACCTTACACAAATATACCTGGATAGAACCTTACACAAATATACACTGGATAGAACCTTACACAAATATAACTGGATAGAACTTTACACAAATATACACTGGATATAACCTTACACAAATATACACTGGATATAACCTTACACAAATATACACTGGATAGAACCTTACACAAATATACACTGGATAGAACCTTACACAAATATACACTGGATATAACCTTACACAAATATACACTGGATAGAACCTTACACAAATATACACTGGATAGAACCTTACACAAATATACACTGGATAGAACCTTACACAAATATACACTGGATATAACCTTACACAAATATACACTGGATAGAACCTTACACAAATATACACTGGATAGAACTTTACACAAATATACACTGGATAGAACCTTACACAAATATACACTGGATAGAACTTTACAAAAATATACACTGGATAGAACTTTACACAAATATACACTGGATATAACCTTACACAAATATACACTGGATAGAACCTTACACAAATATACACTGGATAGAACTTTACACAAATATACACTGGATAGA
>JABXNX010001549.1:0-12400 GCA_014843695.1 Archivesica marissinica | reverse complement strand
AGGAGATAGAGGAATCTATAGGAGAGACAAGTATCTACAGGAGATAGAGGAATCTACAGGAGATAGAGGAATCTATAGGAGAGACAAGTATCTATAGGAGATAGAGGAATCTATAGGAGAGACAAGAATCTACAGGAGATAGAGGAATATATAGGAGAGACAAGAATCTACAGGAGATAGAGGAATCTATAGGAGAGACGAGTATCTACAGGAGATAGAGGAATCTATAGGAGATGGAGGAATCTACAGGAGATAGAGGAATATATAGGAGAGACAAGTATATACAGGAGATAGAGGAATCTATAGGAGAGACAAGTATCTACAGGAGATAGAGGAATCTACAGGAGATAGAGGAATCTATAGGAGAGACAAGTATCTATAGGAGATAGAGGAATCTATAGGAGAGACAAGAATCTACAGGAGATAGAGGAATATATAGGAGAGACAAGAATCTACAGGAGATAGAGGAATCTATAGGAGAGACGAGTATCTACAGGAGATAGAGGAATCTATAGGAGATGGAGGAATCTACAGGAGATAGAGGAATATATAGGAGAGACAAGTATATACAGGAGATAGAGGAATCTATAGGAGAGACAAGTATCTACAGGAGATAGAGGAATCTACAGGAGATAGAGGAATCTACAGGAGATAGAGGAATCTATAGGAGAGACAAGTATCTATAGGAGATAGAGGAATCTATAGGAGAGACAAGTATCTACAGGAGATAGAGGAATATATGAGAGACAATATCTACAGGAGATAGAGGAATCTACGGAGATAGAGGAATCTATAGGAGAGACAAGTATCTACAGGAGATAGAGGAATCTATAGGAGAGACAAGATCTACAGGAGATAGAGGAATCTATAGGAGAGACAAGAATCTACAGGAGATAGAGGAATATATAGGAGAGACAAGAACTACAGGAGATAGAGGAATCTATAGGAGAGACAAGTATCTACAGGAGATAGAGGAATCTATAGGAGAGACAAGTATCTACAGGAGATAGAGGAATCTATAGGAGAGACAAGTATCTACAGGAGATAGAGGAATCTACAGGAGATAGAGGAATATATAGGAGATAGAGGAATCTACAGGAGATAGAGGAATATATAGGAGAGACAAGTATCTACAGGAGATAGAGGAATCTATAGGAGATAGAGGAATCTACAGGAGATAGAGGAATATATAGGAGAGACAAGAATCTACAGGAGATAGAGGAATCTACAGGAGAGAGGAATATATAGGAGAGACAAGAATCTACAGGAGATAGAGGAATCTACAGGAGATAGAGGAATCTATAGGAGAAGATCTACAGGAGATAGAGGAATCTATAGGAGATAGAGGAATCTACAGGAGATAGAGGAATATATAGGAGAGACAAGAATCTACAGGAGATAGAGGAATCTACAGGAGATAGAGGAATATATAGGAGAGACAAGTATCTACAGGAGATAGAGGAATCTATAGGAGAGACAAGTATCTACAGGAGATAGAGGAATCTATAGGAGATAGAATGAGGAATCTATAGGAGAGACAAGTATCTACAGGAGATAGAGGAATATATAGGAGAGACAATATCTACAGGAGATAGAGGAATCTACAGGAGATAGAGGAATCTATAGGAGAGACAAGTATCTACAGGAGATAGAGGAATCTATAGGAGAGACAAGAATCTACAGGAGATAGAGGAATATATAGGAGAGACAAGAACCTACAGGAGATAGAGGAATCTATAGGAGAGACAAGTATCTACAGGAGATAGAGGAATCTATAGGAGATAGAGGAATCTATAGGAGATAGAGGAATATATAGGAGATAGAGGAATCTACAGGAGATAGAGGAATATATAGGAGATGGAGGAATCTACAGGAGATAGAGGAATATATAGGAGAGACAAGAATCTACAGGAGATAGAGGAATCTATAGGAGATAGAGGAATCTACAGGAGATAGAGGAATATATAGAGAGACAAGAATCTACAGGAGATAGAGGAATCTACAGGAGATAGAGGAATATATAGGAGAGACAAGAATCTACAGGAGATAGAGGAATCTACATGAGATAGAGGAATCTATAGGAGATAGAGGAATCTACAGGAGATAGAGGAATCTATAGGAGATAGAGGAATCTACAGGAGATAGAGGAATATATAGGAGAGACAAGAATCTACAGGAGATAGAGGAATCTACAGGAGATAGAGGAATATATAGGAGAGACAAGTATCTACAGGAGATAGAGGAATCTATAGGAGAGACAAGTATCTACAGGAGATAGAGGAATCTATAGGAGATAGAGGAATCTACAGGAGAGACAATATCTACAGGAGATAGAGGAATCTATAGGAGATAGAGGAATCTACAGGAGATAGAGGAATCTACAGGAGATAGAGGAATCTATAGGAGATAGAGGAATCTATAGGAGATAGAGGAATATATAGGAGATAGAGGAATCTATAGGAGATAGAGGAATCTATAGGAGATAGAGGAATCTATAGGAGATGGAGGAATCTACAGGAGATAGAGGAATATATAGGAGAGACAAGTATCTACAGGAGATAGAGGAATCTACAGGATATAGAGGAATATATAGGAGAGACAAGTATCTACAGGAGATAGAGGAATCTACAGGAGATAGAGGAATATATAGGAGAGACAAGAATCTACAGGAGATAGAGGAATCTACAGGAGATAGAGGAATATATAGGAGAGACAAGTATCTACAGGAGATAGAGGAATATATAGGAGAGTCAAGTATCTACAGGAGATAGAGGAATCTATAGGAGATAGAGGAATCTATAGGAGAGACAAGAATCTACAGGAGATAGAGGAATATATAGGAGAGACAAGAATCTACAGGAGATAGAGGAATCTATAGGAGAGACAAGTATCTACAGGAGATAGAGGAATATATAGGAGAGACAAGAATCTACAGGAGATAGAGGAATCTATAGGAGAGACAAGTATCTACAGGAGATAGAGGAATCTACAGGAGAGACAAGAATCTACAGGAGATAGAGGAATCTACAGGAGATAGAGGAATCTATAGGAGAGACAAGTATCTACAGGAGATAGAGGAATATATTGGAGAGACAATATCTACAGGAGATAGAGGAATCTACAGGAGATAGAGGAATCTATAGGAGAGACAAGTATCTATAGGAGATAGAGGAATCTATAGGAGAGACAAGTATCTATAGGAGATAGAGGAATCTACAGGAGATAGAGGAATCTATAGGAGAGACAAGTATCTACAGGAGATAGAGGAATCTATAGGAGAGACAAGAATCTACAGGAGATAGAGGAATCTATAGGAGATAGAGGAATCTATAGGAGATAGAGGAATCTATAGGAGAGACAAGTATCTACAGGAGATAGAGGAATCTATAGGAGATAGAGGAATCTACAGGAGATAGAGGAATATATAGGAGAGACAAGTATCTACAGGAGATAGAGGAATCTATAGGAGAGACAAGAATCTACAGGAGATAGAGGAATCTACAGGAGATAGAGGAATCTATAGGAGAGACAAGTATCTATAGGAGATAGAGGAATCTATAGGAGATGGAGGAATCTACAGGAGATAGAGGAATATATAGGAGAGACAAGTATATACAGGAGATAGAGGAATCTATAGGAGAGACGAGTATCTACAGGAGATAGAGGAATCTATAGGAGATGGAGGAATCTACAGGAGATAGAGGAATATATAGGAGAGACAAGTATATACAGGAGATAGAGGAATCTATAGGAGAGACACGTATCTACAGGAGATAGAGGAATCTACAGGAGATGGAGGAATCTACAGGAGATAGAGGAATCTATAGGAGAGACAAGTATCTATAGGAGATAGAGGAATCTATAGGAGAGACAAGTATCTACAGGAGATAGAGGAATATATTGGAGAGACAATATCTACAGGAGATAGAGGAATCTACAGGAGATAGAGGAATCTATAGGAGAGACAAGTATCTACAGGAGATAGAGGAATCTATAGGAGAGACAAGAATCTACAGGAGATAGAGGAATCTATAGGAGAGACAAGAATCTACAGGAGATAGAGGAATATATAGGAGAGACAAGAACCTACAGGAGATAGAGGAATCTATAGGAGAGACAAGTATATACAGGAGATAGAGGAATCTATAGGAGAGACGAGTATATACAGGAGATAGAGGAATCTATAGGAGAGACGAGTATCTACAGGAGATAGAGGAATCTACAGGAGATAGAGGAATATATAGGAGATAGAGGAATCTACAGGAGATAGAGGAATCATATAGGAGAGACAAGAATCTACAGGAGATAGAGGAATCTATAGGAGATGGAGGAATCTACAGGAGATTGAGGAATATATAGAGAGACAAGAATCTACAGGAGATAGAGGAATCTACAGGAGATAGAGGAATATATAGGAGAGACAAGAATCTACAGGAGATAGAGGAATCTACAGGATAGAGGAATCTATAGGAGAGATCTAAGGATAGAGGAATCTATAGGAGATAGAGGAATCTACAGGAGATAGAGGAATATATAGGAGAGACAAGAATCTACAGGAGATAGAGGAATCTACAGGAGATAGAGGAATATATAGGAGAGACAAGTATCTACAGGAGATAGAGGAATCTATAGGAGAGACAAGTATCTACAGGAGATAGAGGAATCTATAGGAGATAGAGGAATCTACAGGAGAGACAATATCTACAGGAGATAGAGGAATCTATAGGAGATTGAGGAATCTACAGGAGATAGAGGAATCTACAGGAGATAGAGGAATCTATAGGAGATAGAGGAATATATAGGAGATAGAGGAATCTATAGGAGATAGAGGAATCTATAGGAGATAGAGGAATCTACAGGAGATAGAGGAATCTATAGGAGATAGAGGAATATATAGGAGATAGAGGAATATATAGGAGATAGAGGAATCTACAGGAGATAGAGGAATCTATAGGAGATAGAGGAATATATATGAGATAGAGGAATCTATAGGAGATAGAGGAATCTATAGGAGATAGAGGAATCTATAGGAGATAGAGGAATCTATAGGAGATAGAGGAATATATATGAGATGGAGGAATCTATAGGAGATAGAGGAATCTATAGGAGATGGAGGAATCTATAGGAGATAGAGGAATCTATAGGAGATAGAGGAATATATATGAGATGGAGGAATCTATAGGAGATAGAGGAATCTATAGGAGATGGAGGAATCTATAGGAGATGGAGGAATCTACAGGAGATGGAGGAATATATAGGAGAGACAAGTATCTACAGGAGATAGAGGAATCTACAGGATATAGAGGAATATATAGGAGAGACAAGTATCTACAGGAGATAGAGGAATCTACAGGAGATAGAGGAATATATAGGAGAGACAAGAATCTACAGGAGATAGAGGAATCTACAGGATATAGAGGAATATATAGGAGAGACAAGTATCTACAGGAGATAGAGGAATATATAGGAGAGTCAAGTATCTACAGGAGATAGAGGAATCTATAGGAGATAGAGGAATCTATAGGAGAGACAAGAATCTACAGGAGATAGAGGAATATATAGGAGAGACAAGAATCTACAGGAGATAGAGGAATCTATAGGAGAGACAAGTATCTACAGGAGATAGAGGAATATATAGGAGAGACAAGAACCTACAGGAGATAGAGGAATCTATAGGAGAGACAAGTATCTACAGGAGATAGAGGAATCTACAGGAGAGACAAGAATCTACAGGAGATAGAGGAATCTACAGGAGATAGAGGAATCTATAGGAGAGACAAGTATCTACAGGAGATAGAGGAATATATTGGAGAGACAATATCTACAGGAGATAGAGGAATCTACAGGAGATAGAGGAATCTATAGGAGAGACAAGTATCTACAGGAGATAGAGGAATCTATAGGAGAGACAAGTATCTACAGGAGATAGAGGAATCTACAGGATAGAGGAATCATAGAAATCTACAGGAGATAGAGGAATCTATAGGAGAGACAAGAATCTACAGGAGATAGAGGAATCTATAGGAGAGACAAGAATCTACAGGAGATAGAGGAATCTATAGGAGATAGAGGAATCTATAGGAGAGACAAGAATCTACAGGAGAGACAAGAATATACAGGAGATAGAGGAATCTACAGGAGATAGAGGAATCTATAGGAGAGACAAGTATCTACAGGAGATAGAGGAATATATTGGAGAGACAATATCTACAGGAGATAGAGGAATCTACAGGAGATAGAGGAATCTATATGAGAGACAAGTATCTATAGGAGATAGAGGAATCTATAGGAGAGACAAGTGTCTATAGGAGATAGAGGAATCTACAGGACCTAGATGAATCTATAGGAGAGGCAAGTATCTACAGGAGATATAGTAATCTATAGGAGAGACAAGAATCTACAGGATATAGAGGAATCTATAGGAGATAGAGGAATCTATAGGAGATAGAGGAATCTATAGGAGAGACAAGAATCTACAGGAGATAGAGGAATATATAGGAGAGACAAGAATCTACAGGAGATAGAGGAATGTACATGTGATAGAGGAATCTACAGGAGATAGAGGAATATATAGGAGATGGAGGAATCTACAGGAGATTGAGGAATATATAGGAGAGACAAGAATCTACAGGAGATAGAGGAATCTACAGGAGATAGAGGAATATATAGGAGAGACAAGTATCTACAGGAGATAGAGGAATCTACAGGAGAGACAAGTATATACAGGAGATAGAGGAATCTATAGGAGATTGAGGAATCTACAGGAGAGACAATATCTACAGGAGATAGAGGAATCTATAGGAGATTGAGGAATCTACACGAGATAGAGGAATCTACAGGAGAGACAAGTATCTATAGGAGATAGAGGAATCTATAGGAGAGACAAGTATCTACAGGAGATAGAGGAATCTACAGGAGAGACAAGAATCTACAGGAGATAGAGGAATCTATAGGAGATAGAGGAATCTACAGGAGATAGAGGAATATATAGGAGATAGAGGAATCTACAGGAGATAGAGGAATATATAGGAGAGACAAGAATCTACAGGAGATAGAGGAATCTACAGGAGATAGAGGAATATATAGGAGAGACAAGTATCTACAGGAGATAGAGGAATCTACAGGAGAGACAAGTATATACAGGAGATAGAGGAATCTATAGGAGATAGAGGAATCTACAGGAGAGACAATATCTACAGGAGATAGAGGAATCTATAGGAGATAGAGGAATCTACAGGAGATAGAGGAATCTATAGGAGAGACAAGTATCTATAGGAGATAGAGGAATCTATAGGAGAGACAAGTATCTATAGGAGATAGAGGAATCTACAGGAGAGACAAGTATCTACAGGAGATAGAGGAATCTATAGGAGAGACAAGAATCTACAGGAGATAGAGGAATCTATAGGAGAGACAAGTATCTACAGGAGATAGAGGAATCTACAGGAGATAGAGGAATCTATAGGAGAGACAAGTATCTACAGGAGATAGAGGAATCTATAGGAGATTGAGGAATCTACACGAGATAGAGGAATCTACAGGAGATAGAGGAATCTATAGGAAATAGAGGAATCTATAGGAGATAGAGGAATATATAGGAGATAGAGGAATCTACAGGAGATAGAGGAATCTACAGGAGAGACAAGTATCTACAGGAGATAGAGGAATCTATAGGAGATTGAGGAATATATAGGAGATAGAGGAATATACAGGAGATAGAGGAATCTACAGAAGATAGAGGAATCTACAGGAGACAGAGGTACCAAAAATGAATGCCCAGATAACACTGCATTGATGTGCATGCTTGTCTGGGTTTTCTGTTTGTATCGGGAATAAGACACACTATTCATTCAATAGTAATGAACTTTCTTTCATTCAAATCATTTTTCTGTATTTTGATTATGTGTGATGTATGCATTGTTCAATATGTATTATATTGGGAAATACAATATGTTTAAACTAAATGCGATTATTGATAATAAACTACATGGAATTACAGAATGTGGCTGCTTAGCATAGTCATGTGGCTGCTTAGCATAGTCATGTGGCTGCTTAGCATAGTCATGTGGCTGCTTAGCATAGTCATGTGGCTACTTAGCATAGTCATGTTGCTGCTTATCATAGTCATATGGCTGCTTAGCATAGTCATGTTGCTGCTTAGCATAGTCATGTGGTTGCTTAGCATAGTCGTGTGGCTATTTAGCATATGTATGTGGCTGCTTAGCCTAGTCATGTGGTTGCTTAGCATAGTCATGTGGCTGCTTAGCATAGTCATGTGGCTGCTTAGCATAGTCATGTGGCTGCTTAGCTTAGTCATGTGGCTACTTAGCATAGTCATGTTGCTGCTTAGCATATTCATATGGCTGCTTAGCATAGTCATGTTGCTGCTTAGCATAGTCATGTGGTTGCTTAGCATAGTCGTGTGGCTATTTAGCATATATATGTGGCTGCTTAGCCTAGTCATATGGCTGCTTAGCATAGGCATGTGGCTGCTTAGCATAGTCATGTGGCTGCTTAGCATAGTCATGTGGTTGCTTAGCATAGTCATGTGGCTGCTTAGCATAGTCATGTGGCTGCTTAGCATAGTCATGTGGCTGCTTAGCATAGTCATGTGGCTACTTAGCATAGTCATGTTGCTGCTTAGCATATTCATATGGCTGCTTAGCATAGTCATGTTGCTGCTTAGCATAGTCATGTGGTTGCTTAGCATAGTCGTGTGGCTATTTAGCATATCTATGTGGCTGCTTAGCCTAGTCATGTGGCTGCTTAGCATAGGCATGTGGCTGCTTAGCATAGTCATGTGGCTGCTTAGCATAGTCATGTGGCTGCTTAGCATAGTCATGTGGCTACTTAGCATAGTCATGTTGCTGCTTAGCATATTCATATGGCTGCTTAGCATAGTCATGTTGCTGCTTAGCATAGTCATGTGGTTGCTTAGCATAGTCGTGTGGCTATTTAGCATATCTATGTGGCTGCTTAGCCTAGTCATGTGGCTGCTTAGCATAGGCATGTGGCTGCTTAGCATAGTCATGTGGCTGCTTAGCATAGTCATGTGACTGCTTAGCATAGTCATGTGGCTACTTAGCATAGTCATGTTGCTGCTTAGCATAGTCATATGGCTGCTTAGCATAGTCATGTTGCTGCTTAGCACAGTCATGTAGTTGCTTAGCATAGTCGTGTGGCTATTTAGCATATCTATGTGGCTGCTTAGCCTAGTCATGTGACTGCTTAGCATAGTCATGTGACTGATTAGTATAGTCATGTGGCTGCTTAGTATAGTCATATGGCTGCTTAGCATAGTCATGTGGCTACTTAGTATAGTCATGTGGCTGCTTAGTATAGTCATATGGCTGCTTAGCATAGTCATGTGGCTACTTAGTATAGTCATGTGGCTGCTTAGTATAGTCATATGGCTGCTTAGCATAGTCATGTGGCTACTTAGTATAGTCATGTGGCTGCTTAGTATAGTCATATGGCTGCTTAGCATAGTCATGTGGCTACTTAGTATAGTCATGTGGCTGCTTAGTATAGTCATATGGCTGCTTAGCATAGTCATGTGGCTACTTAGTATAGTCATGTGGCTGCTTAGTATAGTCATATGGCTGCTTAGCATAGTCATGTGGCTACTTAGTATAGTCATGTGGCTGCTTAGTATAGTCATATGGCTGCTTAGCATAGTCATGTGGCTACTTAGTATAGTCATGTGGCTGCTTAGTATAGTCATATGGCTGCTTAGCACAGTCATGTAGTTGCTTAGCATAGTCATGTGGCTGCTTAGCATAGTCATGTGGCTACTTAGTATAGTCATGTGGCTGCTTAGTATAGTCATATGGCTGCTTAGCACAGTCATGTAGTTGCTTAGCATAGTCATAGCATTTTATTCCACACCTATCTAGCCTATATACCTATCATTTGCTAGAGAAACAGCCCGGCAATAACATTCACTATATATCGAGGGTTGAACGCAAGACTGTCGTAACTAAGTTTTGGAAAACCTTTATGGAGACATCTGTCTGTTTTCTTTAACATTTTACCAAAACCCATAGGTTTTAAATTTAAAATATGGTGTTACAGAACATAAAAACTATATTGACAGAGATATTGACTTACTACTACTGTATTGTGTGCTATTCCTATAAGTTTGGGATATATTTTGGCGGCAAGAAGATATATAGTAACTAGACGTACGACTATATTGCAGCCACATTCTTTAGCAAAGACTACATATTAACATGCGTGCAATATAGTATTAAGTCTTGTGGTAAGGACAATTAACAAGCGTGCAACATAGTAGTAAGTCTTGTGGTTAGGACAATTAACATGCGTGCACTATATAGCAGTAAGTCTTGTGGTAAGGACAATTAACATGCGTGCAATATAGTAGTAAGTCTTGTGGTTAGGACAATTAACATGCATGCAATATAGTAGTAAGTCTTGTGGTTAGGATAATTAACATGCATTCAATATAGCAGTAAATCTTGTGGTAAGGACAATTAACAAGCGTGCAATATAGCAGTAAGTATTGTGGTAAGGACACTTAACAAGCATGCAATATAGCAGTAAGTCTTGTGATAAGGACAATTAACATGCATGCAATATAGCAGTAAATATTGTGGTAAGGACAATTAACAAGCGTGCAATATAGTAGTAAGTCTTGTGGTTAGGACAATTAACATGCGTGCAATATAGTAGTAAGTCTTGTGGTAAGGACAATTAACATGCGTGCAATATAGTAGTAAGTCTTGTGGTAAGGACAAGTAGCATGCATGCAATATAGCAGTAAGTCTTGTGGTAAGGACAATTAACAAATATAGTAGTAAGTCTTGTGGTAAGGACAATTAACATACGTGCAATATAGCAGTAAGTCTTGTGGTAAGGACAATTAACAAATATAGTAGCAAATCTTGTGGTAAGTCTTGTGGTAAGGACAATTAACAAGCGTGCAATATAGCAGTAAGTCTTGTGATAAGGACAATTAACATGCATGCAATATAGCAGTAAATCTTGTGGTAAGGACAATTAACAAGTGTGCAATATAGTAGTAAGTCTTGTGGTTAGGACAATTAACATGCGTGCACTATAGCAGTAAGTCTTGTGGTAAGGACAATTAACAAATATAGTAGTAAGTCTTGTGGTAAGGACAATTAACATGCGTGCAATATAGTAGTAAGTCTTGTGGTAAGGACAATTAACATGCGTGCAATATAGCAGTAAGTCTTGTGGTAAGGACAATTAACAAATATAGTAGTAAGTATTGTGGTAAGGACAATTAACATGCGTGCAATATAGTAGTAAGTCTTGTGGTTAGGACAATTAACATGCGTGCACTATAGCAGTAAGTCTTGTGGTAAGGACAATTAACAAATATAGTAGTAAGTCTTGTGGTAAGGACAATTAACATGCGTGCAATATAGTAGTAAGTCTTGTGGTAAGGACAATTAACATGCGTGCAATATAGCAGTAAGTCTTGTGGTAAGGACAATTAACAAATATAGTAGTAAGTATTGTGGTAAGGACAATTAACATGCGTGCAATATAGTAGTAAGTCTTGTGGTTAGGACAATTAACATGCGTGCACTATAGCAGTAAGTCTTGTGGTAAGGACAATTAACAAATATAGTAGTAAGTCTTGTGGTAAGGACAATTAACATGCGTGCAATATAGTAGTAAGTCTTGTGGTAAGGACAATTAACAAATATAGTAGTAAATCTTGTGGTAAGGACAATTAACAAGCGTGCAATATAGCAGTAAGTCTTGTGGTAAGGAAAATTAACAAATATAGTAGTAAGTATTGTGGTAAGGACAATAAACATGCGTGCAATATAGTAGTAAGTCTTGTGGTAAGGACAAATAACATGCATGCAATATAGTAGTAAGTCTTGTGGTAAGGACAATTAACAAATATAGTAGTAAGTCTTGTGGTAAGGACAATTAACAAATATAGCAGTAAGTCTTGTGGTAAGGACAATTAACATGCGTGCAATATAGTAGTAAGTCTTGTGGTAAGGACAATTAACAAGCATGCAATATAGCAGTAAGTCTTGTGGTAAGGACAATTAACAAGCGTGCAATATAGTAGTAAGTCTTGTGGTAAGGACAATTAACATGCGTGCAATATAGCAGTAAGTCTTGTGGTAAGGACAATTAACAAATATAGCAGTAAATCTTGTGGTAAGGACAATTAACATGCGTGCAATATAGTAGTATGTCTTGTGGTAAGGACAATTAACATGCGTGCAATATAGTAGTAAGTCTTGTGGTAAGGACAATTAACAAATATAGTAGTAAGTCTTGTGGTAAGGACAATTAACAAGCGTGAAATATAGCAGTAAGTCTTGTGGTAAGGACAATTAACATGCATGCAATATAGCAGTAAGTCTTGTGGTAAGGACAATTAACA
>JABXNX010001548.1:0-53587 GCA_014843695.1 Archivesica marissinica | reverse complement strand
TGTCTGTATCAACTACATATACAGTGTGCATGTGTCCCCTATGTCTGTTGCAACTACATATACTGTGTGCATGTGTCCCATATGTCTGTATCAACTACATATACACTGTGCATGTGTCCCATATGTCTGTTGCAACTACATATACAGTGTGCATGTGTCCCCATTGTCTGTTGCAACTACATATACAGTGTGCATGTGTCCCCTATGTCTGTATCAACTACATATACAGTGTGCATGTGTCCCCTATGTCTGTTGCAACTACATATACAGTGTGCATGTGTCCCATATGTCTGTATCAACTACATATACACTGTGCATGTGTCCCATATGTCTGTATCAACTACATATGCACTGTGCATGTGTCCCATATGTCTGTTGCAACTACATATACATTGTGCATGTTCCCCCATTGTCTGTTGCAACTACATATACAGTGTGCATGTGTCCCCTATGTCTGTATCAACTACATATACAGTGTGCATGTGTCACCTATGTCTGTATCAACTACATATACAGTGTGCATGTGTCCCATATGTCTGTATCAACTACATATACACTGTGCATGTGTCCCATATGTCTGTTTCTAATACATATACAGTGTGCATGTGTCCCCTATGTCTGTATCAACTACATATACACTGTGCATGTGTCCCCTATGTCTGTTGCAACTACATATACAGTGTGCATGTGTCCCATATGTCTGTATCAACTACATATACAGTGTGCATGTGTCCCATATGTCTGTTGCAACTACATATACAGTGTGCATGTGTCCCATATGTCTGTATCAACTACATATACAGTGTGCATGTGTCCCTATGTCTGTTGCAACTATATACATGTGCATGTGTCCATATGTCTGTTGCAACTACATATACACTGTGCATGTGTCCCCTATGTCTGTTGCAACTACATATACACTGTGCATGTGTCCCATATGTCTGTTGCAACTACATATACACTGTGCATGTGTCCCATATGTCTGTTGCAACTACATATACACTGTGCATGTGCCCCCTATGTCTGTTGCAACTACATATACACTGTGCATGTGTCCCATATGTCTGTATCAACTACATATACAGTGTGCATGTGTCCCCTATGTCTGTTGCAACTACATATACAGTGTCATGTGTCCCCTATGTCTGTATCAACTACATATACAGTGTGCATGTGTCCCCTATGTCTGTTGCAACTACATATACAGTGTGCATGTGTCCCCTATGTCTGTTGCAACTACATATACAGTGTGCATGTGTCCCATATGTCTGTATCAACTACATATACAGTGTGCATGTGTCCCCTATGTCTGTTGCAACTACATATACAGTGTGCATGTGTCCCTATGTCTGTATCAACTACATATACAGTGTGCATGTGTCCCCTATGTCTGTTGCAACTACATATACAGTGTGCATGTGTCCCCTATGTCTGTATCAACTACATATACAGTGTGCATGTGTCCCATATGTCTGTATCAACTACATATACAGTGTGCATGTGTCCCCTATGTCTGTTGCAACTACATATACATGTGCATGTGTCCCCTATGTCTGTTGCAACTACATATACAGTGTGCATGTGTCCCATATGTCTGTATCAACTACATATACAGTGTGCATGTGTCCCCTCTGTCTGTTGCAACTACATATACAGTGTGCATGTGTCCCATATGTCTGTATCAACTACATATACACTGTGCATGTGTCCCCTATGTCTGTATCAACTACATATACAGTGTGCATGTGTCCCATATGTCTGTTGCAACTACATATACAGTGTGCATGTGTCCCCTATGTCTGTTGCAACTACATATACAGTGTGCATGTGTCCCCTATGTCTGTATCAACTACATATACAGTGTGCATGTGTCCCCTATGTCTGTTGCAACTACATATACAGTGTGCATGTGTCCCCTATGTCTGTATCAACTACATATACACTGTGCATGTGTCCCATATGTCTGTATCAACTACATATACAGTGTGCATGTGTCCCATATGTCTGTTGAACTACATATACATTGTGCATGTTCCCCCATTGTCTGTTGCAACTACATATACAGTGTGCATGTGTCCCCTATGTCTGTATCAACTACATATACAGTGTGCATGTGTCCCCTATGTCTGTATCAACTACATATACAGTGTGCATGTGTCCCATATGTCTGTATCAACTACATATACAGTGTGCATGTGTCCCATATGTCTGTTTCTACTACATATACAGTGTGCATGTGTCCCCTATGTCTGTATCAACTACATATACACTGTGCATGTGTCCCGTATGTCTGTTGCAACTACATATTCAGTGTGCATGTGTCCCATATGTCTGTTGCAACTACATATACAGTGTGCATGTGTCCCATATGTCTGTTGCAACTACATATACAGTGTGCATGTGTCCCATATGTCTGTATCAACTACATATACACTGTGCATGTGTCCCATATGTCTGTTGCAACTACATATACACTGTGCATGTGTCCCATATGTCTGTTGCAACTACATATACACTGTGCATGTGCCCCCTATGTATGTTGCAACTACATGTACACTGTGCATGTGTCCCATATGTCTGTTGCAACTACCTATACACTGTGCATGTGTCCCATATGTCTGTTGCAACTACATATACACTGTGCATGTGCCCAATATGTATGTTGCAACTACATATACACTGTGTATGTGTCCCATATGTCTGTATCAACTACACATACAGTGTGCATGTGCCCCCTATTTATGTTGCTACTACATATACAGTGTACATGTGTCCCATATGTCTGTATCAACTACATATACACTGTGAATGTGTCCCATATGTCTGTATCAACTACATATACAGTGTGCATGTGCCCCCTATGTCTGTTGCAACTACATATACAATGTGATGTGTCCCTATGTCTGTTGCAACTACATATACAGTGTGCATGTGTCCCTTCTGTATGTTGCAACTACATATACAGTGTTCATGTGTCCCCTATGTCTGTATCAACTACATATACAGTGTGCATGTGCCCCCTATGTCTGTTGCTACTACATATACAGTGTGCATGTGTCCCATATGTCTGTATCAACTACATATACACTGTGCATGTGTCCCCTATGTCTGTATCAACTACATATACAGTGTCCATGTGTCCCCTATGTCTGTATCTACTACATATGCAGTGTGCATGTGTCCCCTATGCATGTTGCAACTACATATACAGTGTGCATGTGTACCCTATGTCTGTATCAACTACATATACAGTGTGCATGTGTCCCCTATTTATGTTGCTACTACATATACAGTGTACATGTGTCCCATATGTCTGTATCAACTACATATACACTGTGAATGTGTCCCATATGTCTGTATCAACTACATATACAGTGTGCATGTGTCCCCTATGTCTGTTGCAACTACATATACAATGTGAATGTGTCCACTATGTCTGTTGCAACTACATATACAGTGTGCATGTGTCCCATATGTCTGTATCTACTACATATACAGTGTACATGTGTCCCTTCTGTATGTTGCAACTACATATACAGTGTTCATGTGTCCCCTATGTCTGTATCAACTACATATACAGTGTGCATGTGCCCCCTATGTCTGTTGCTACTACATATACAGTGTGCATGTGTCCCATATGTCTGTATCAACTACATATATACTGTGCATGTGTCCCCTATGTCTGTATCAACTACATATACAGTGTCCATGTGTCCCCTATGTCTGTATGTACTACATATGCAGTGTGCATGTGTCCCCTATGCATGTTGCAACTACATATACAGTGTGCATGTGTACCCTATGTCTGTATCAACTACATATACAGTGTGCATGTGTCCCCTATGTCTGTTGCAACTACATATACAATGTGCATGTGCCCCCTATGTCTGTTGCAACTACATAAACAGTGTGCATGTGTCCCCTATGCCTGTTGCAACTACATATACAGTGTGCATGTGTCCCCTATGTCTGTAGCAACTACATATACAGTGTGCATGTGTCCCCTATGTCTGTATCAACTACATATACAGTGTGCATGTGTCCCCTATGCCTGTTGCAACTACATATACAGTGTGCATGTATCCCCTATGTCTGTATAACTACATATACACTGTGCATGTGTCCCATATGTCTGTATCAACTACATATACAGTGTACATGTGTCCTATATGTCTGTATCAACTACATATACAGTGTGCATGTGTCCCCTATGTCTGTTGCAACTACATATACAGTGTGCATGTGTCCCATATGTCTGTATCAACTACATATACACTGTGCATGTGTCCCATATGTCTGTTGCAACTACATATACAGTGTGCATGTGTCCCATATGTCTGTATCAACTACATATACACTGTGCATGTGTCCCATATGTCTGTTGCAACTACATATACAGTGTGCATGTGTCCCCTATGTCTGTTGCAACTACATATACAGTGTGCATGTGTCCCCTATGTCTGTATCAACTACATATACAGTGTGCATGTGTCCCATATGTCTGTTGCAACTACATATACAGTGTGCATGTGTCCCCTATGTCTGTATCAACTACATATACAGTGTGCATGTGTCCCATATGTCTGTATCAACTACATATACAGTGTGCATGTGTCCCATATGTCTGTTGCAACTACATATACAGTGTGCATGTGTCCCATATGTCTGTTTCAACTACATATACAGTGTGCATGTGTCCCATATGTCTGTTGCAACTACATATACACTGTGCATGTGTCCCATATGTCTGTTGCAACTACATATACACTGTGCATGTGTCCCATATGTCTGTTGCAACTACATATACACTGTGCATGTGCCCCCTATGTATGTTGCAACTACATGTACACTGTGCATGTGTCCCATATGTCTGTTGCAACTACCTATACACTATGCATGTGTTCCATATGTCTGTTGCAACTAGATATACACTGTGCATGTGCCCAATATGTATGTTGCAACTACATATACACTGTGCATGTGTCCCATATGTCTGTATCAACTACATATACAGTGTGCATGTGCCCCCTATGTTTGTTGCAACTACATATACAGTGAGCATGTGTCCCATATGTCTGTATCAACTACATATACAGTGTTCATGTGCTCCCTATGTATGTTGCTACTACATATACAGTGTGCATGTGTCCCATATGTCTATATCAACTACATATACACTGTGCATGTGTCCCCTATGTCGGTATCAACTACATATACAGTGTCCATATGTCCCCTATGTCTGTATCAACTACATATACAGTGAGCATGTGTCCCCTATGCATGTTGCAACTACATATACACTGTGCATGTGTCCCATATGTATGTTTCAACTACATATACACTGTGCATGTGCCCACTATGTATGTTGCAACTACATATACACTGTGCATGTGTCCCATATGTCTGTTGCAACTACATATACACTGTGCATGTGTCCCATATGTCTGTTGCAACTACATATACACTGTGCATGTGCCCAATATGTATGTTGCAACTACATATATACTGTGCATTTGTCCCATATGTCTGTATCAACTACATATACAGTGTGCATGTGCCCCTATGTTTGTTGCAACTACATATACAGTGAGCATGTGTCCCATATGTCTGTATCAACTATATATACAGTGTACATGTGTCCCCTATGTCTGTTGCAACTACATATACAGTGTGCATGTGTCCCCTATGTCTGTATCAACTACATATACAGTGTGCATGTGCCCCCTATGTCTGTTGATACTACATATACAGTGTGCATGTGTCCCATATGTCTATATCAACTACATATACACTGTGCATGTGTCCCCTATGTCTGTATCAACTACATATACAGTGTCCATGTGTCCCCTATGTCTGTATCAACTACATATACAGTGTGCATGTGTCCCCTATGCCTGTTGCAACTACATATACAGTGTGCATGTGTCCCCTATGTCTGTATCAACTACATATACAGTGTGCATGTGTCCCCTATGTCTGTTGCAACTACATATACACTGTGCATGTGCCCCCTATGTCTGTTGCAACTACATATACACTGTGCATGTGTCCCCTATGCCTGTTGCAACTACATATACAGTGTGCATGTGTCCCCTATGTCTGTAGCAACTACATATACAGTGTGCATGTGTCCCCTATGTCTGTATCAACTACATATACAGTGTGCATGTGTCCCCTATGCCTGTTGCAACTACATATACAGTGTGCATGTATCCCCTATGTCTGTATCAACTACATATACACTGTGCATGTGTCCCATATGTCTGTATCAACTACATATACAGTGTACATGTGTCCTATATGTCTGTATCAACTACATATACAGTGTACATGTGTCCCCTATGTCTGTTGCAACTACATATACAGTGTGCATGTGTCCCATATGTCTGTATCAACTACATATACACTGTGCATGTGTCCGATATGTATGTTGCTAATACATATACAGTGTGCATGTATCCCATATGTCTGTATCAACTACATATACACTGTGCATGTGTCCCATATGTCTGTATCAACTACATATACACTGTGCATGTGTCCCATATGTCTGTTGCAACTACATATACATTGTGCATGTTCCCCCATTGTCTGTTGCAACTACATATACAGTGTGCATGTGTCCCCTATGTCTGTATCAACTACATATTCAGTGTGCATGTGTCACCTATGTCTGTATCAACTACATATTCAGTGTGCATGTGTCCCATATGTCTGTTGCAACTACATATACAGTGTGCATGTGTCCCATATGTCTGTTGCAACTACATATACAGTGTGCATGTGTCCCATATGTCTGTATCAACTACATATACACTGTGCATGTGTCCCCTATGTCTGTTGCAACTACATATACACTGTGCATGTGTCCCATATGTCTGTTGCAACTACATATACACTGTGCATGTGTCCCATATGTCTGTTGCAACTACATATACACTGTGCATGTGCCCAATATGTATGTTGCAACTACATATACACTGTGCATGTGTCCCATATGTCTGTATCAACTACATATACAGTGTGCATGTGCCCCCTATGTCTGTTGCAACTACATATACAGTGTGCATGTGTCCCATATGTCTGTATCAACTACATATACAGTGTGCATGTGTCCCCTATGTCTGTATCAACTACATATACAGTGTGCATGTGTCCCCTATGTCTGTATCAACTACATATACAGTGTGCATGTGTCCCCTATGTCTGTTGCAACTACATATACACTGTGCATGTGTCCCATATGTCTGTTGCAACTACATATACACTGTGCATGTGCCCCTATGTATGTTGCAACTACATGTACACTGTGCATGTGTCCCATATGTCTGTTGCAACTACATATACACTGTGCATGTGTCCCATATGTCTGTTGCAACTACATATACACTGTGCATGTGTCCCATATGTCTGTTGCAACTACATATATACTGTGCATTTGTCCCATATGTCTGTATCAACTACATATACAGTGTGCATGTGCCCCCTATGTCTGTTGCAACTACATATACAGTGTGCATGTGTCCCATATGTCTGTATCAACTACATATACAGTGTACATGTGTCCCCTCTGTCTGTTGCAACTACATATACAGTGTGCATGTGTCCCCTATGTCTGTATCAACTACATATACAGTGTCCATGTGTCCCCTATGTCTGTATCAACTACATATACAGTGTGCATGTGTCCCCTATGCCTGTTGCAACCACATATACAGTGTGCATGTGTCCCCTATGTCTGTATCAACTACATATACAGTGTGCATGTGTCCCCTATGTCTGTTGCAACTACATATACACTGTGCATGTGCCCCCTATGTCTGTTGCAACTACATATACAGTGTGCATGTGTCCCCTATGTCTGTTGCAACTACATATACAGTGTGCATGTGTCCCATATGTCTGTATCAACTACATATACAGTGTACATGTGTCCCCTCTGTCTGTTGCAACTACATATACAGTGTTCATGTGTCCCCTATGTCTGTATCAACTACATATACAGTGTGCATGTGCCCCCTATGTCTGTTGCTACTACATATACAGTGTGCATGTGTCCCATATGTCTGTATCAACTACATATACACTGTGCATGTGTCCCCTATGTTTGTATCAACTACATATACAGTGTCCATGTGTCCCCTATGTCTGTATCAACTACATATACAGTGTGCATGTGTCCCCTATGCCTGTTGCAACTACATATACAGTGTGCATTTGTCCCCTATGTCTGTATCAACTACATATACAGTGTGCATGTGTCCCCTATGTCTGTTGCAACTACATATACACTGTGCATGTGCACCCTATGTCTGTTGCAACTACATATTCAGTGTGCATGTGTCCCCTATGCCTGTTGCAACTATATATACAGTGTACATGTGTCCCCTCTGTCTGTATCAACTACATATACAGTGTGCATGTGTCCCCTATGTCTGTATCAACTATATATACAGTGTGCATGTGCCCCCTATGTTTGTTGCAACTACATATACAGTGGGCATGTGTCCCATATGTCTGTATCAACTACATATACAGTGTACATGTGTCCCACATGTCTGTATCAACTACACATACAGTGTCCATGTGTCCCTATGTCTGTATCAACTACATATACAGTGTGCATGTGTCCCCTATGCCTGTTGCAACCACATATACAGTGTGCATGTGTCCCCTATGTCTGTATCAACTACATATACAGTGTGCATGTGTCCCCTATGTCTGTCGCAACTACATATACACTGTGCATGTGCCCCCTATGTCTGTTGCAACTACATATACACTGTGCATGTGCCCCCTATGTCTCTTGCAACTACATATACAGTGTGCATGTGCCCCATATGTCTGTATCAACTACATATACAGTGTGCATGTGCCACCTATGTCTGTTGCAACTACATATACACTGTACATGTGCCCCATATGTCTGTTGCAACTACATATACAGTGTACATGTGTCCCATGTGTCTGTATCAACTACATATACACCGTGCATGTGTCCCATATGTCTGTTGCAACTACATATACACTGTGCATGTGCCCAATATGTATGTTGCAACTACATATACACTGTGCATGTGTCCCATATGTCTGTATCAACTACATATACAGTGTGCATGTGCCCCCTATGTTTGTTGCAACTACATATACAGTGAGCATGTGTCCCATATGTCTGTATCAACTACATATACAGTGTTCATGTGTCCCCTCTGTCTGTTGCAACTACATATACAGTGTTCATGTGTCCCCTATGTCTGTATCAACTACATATACAGTGTGCATGTGTCCCCTATGTATGTTGCTACTACATATACAGTGTGCATGTGTCCCATATGTCTGTATCAACTACATATACACTGTGCATGTGTCCCCTATGTCTGTATCAACTACATATACAGTGTGCATGTGTCCCCTATGTCTGTATCAACTACATATACAGTGAGCATGTGTCCCCTATGCCTGTTGCAACTACATATACACTGTGCATGTGTCCCATATGTATGTTGCAACTACATATACACTGTGCATGTGCCCTCTATGTATGTTGCAACTACATGTACACTGTGCATGTGTCCCATATGTCTGTTGCAACTACATATACACTGTGCATGTGTCCCATATGTCTGTTGCAACTACATATACACTGTGCATGTGCCCAATATGTATGTTGCAACTACATATATACTGTGCATTTGTCCCATATGTCTGTATCAACTACATATACAGTGTGCATGTGCCCCCTATGTTTGTTGCAACTACATAAACAGTGAGCATGTGTCCCATATGTCTGTATCAACTACATATACAGTGTACATGTGTCCCCTCTGTCTGTTGCAACTACATATACAGTGTGCATGTGTCCCCTATGTCTGTATCAACTACATATACAGTGTGCATGTGCCCCCTATGTCTGTTGATACTACATATACAGTGTGCATGTGTCCCATATGTCTATATCAACTACATATACACTGTGCATGTGTCCCCTATGTCTGTATCAACTACATATACAGTGTTCATGTGTCCCCTATGTCTGTATCAACTACATATACAGTGAGCATGTATCCCCTATGCCTGTTGCAACCACATATACAGTGTGCATGTGTCCCCTATGTCTGTATCAACTACATATACAGTGTGCATGTGTCCCCTATGTCTGTTGCAACTACATATACACTGTGCATGTGCCCCCTATGTCTGTTGCAACTACATATACACTGTGCATGTGCCCCTATGTCTGTTGCAACTACATATACAGTGTGCATGTGTCCCATATGTCTGTATCAACTACATATTCAGTGTACATGTGTCCCCTCTGTCTGTTGCAACTACATATACAGTGTTCATGTGTCTCCTATGTCTGTATCAACTACATATACAGTGTGCATGTGCTCCCAATGTATGTTGCTACTACATATACAGTGTGCATGTGTCCCATATGTCTGTATCAACTACATATACACTGTGCATGTGTCCCCTATGTTTGTATCAACTACATATACAGTGTCCATGTGTCCCCTATGTCTGTATCAACTACATATACAGTGTGCATGTGTCCCCTATGCCTGTTGTAACTACATATACAGTGTGCATTTGTCCCCTATGTCTGTATCAACTACATATACAGTGTGCATGTGTCCCCTATGTCTGTTGCAACTACATATACACTGTGCATGTGCACCCTATGTCTGTTGCAACTACATATTCAGTGTGCATGTGTCCCCTATGCCTGTAGCAACTATATATACAGTGTACATGTGTCCCCTCTGTCTGTATCAACAACATATACAGTGTGCATGTGTCCCCTATGTCTGTATTAACTAAATATACAGTGTGCATGTGCCCCCTATGTTTGTTGCAACTACATATACAGTGGGCATGTGTCCCATATGTCTGTATCAACTACATATACAGTGTACATGTGTCCCCTCTGTCTGTTGCAACTACATATACAGTGTGCATGTGCCCCCTATGTATGTTGCTACTACATATACAGTGTGCATGTGTCCCATATATCTGTATCAACTACATATACACTGTTCATGTGTCCCCTATGTCTGTATCAACTACACATACAGTGTCCATGTGTCCCTATGTCTGTATCAACTACATATACAGTGTGCATGTGTCCCCTATGTCTGTCGCAATTTCATATACACTGTGCATGTGCCCCCTATGTCTGTTGCAACTACATATACAGTGTGCATGTGCCCCCTATATCTCTTGCAACTACATATACAGTGTGCATGTGCCCCATATGTCTGTATCAACTACATATACACTGTGCATGTGCCACCTATGTCTGTTGCAACTACATATACACTGTACATGTGCCCCATATGTCTGTTGCAACTACATATACAGTGAGCATGTGTCCCATATGTCTGTATCAACTAAATATACACTGTGCATGTGCCCCCTATGTCTGTTGCAACTACATATACAGTGTGCATGTGTCCCATATGTCTGTATCAACTACATATACACTGTGCATGTGTCCCATATGTCTGTTGCAACTACATATACATTGTGCATGTTCCCCCATTGTCTGTTGCAACTACATATACAGTGTGCATGTGTCCCCTATGTCTGTATCAACTACATATACAGTGTGCATGTGTCCCCTATGTCTGTATCAACTACATATACAGTGTGCATGTGTCCCATATGTCTGTATCAACTACATATACACTGTGCATGTGTCCCATATGTCTGTTGCTAATACATATACAGTGTGCATGTGTCCCCTATGTCTGTATCAACTACATATACACTGTGCATGTGTCCCGTATGTCTGTTGCAACTACATATTCAGTGTGCATGTGTCCCATATGTCTGTTGCAACTACATATACAGTGTGCATGTGTCCCATATGTCTGTTGCAACTACATATACAGTGTGCATGTGTCCCATATGTCTGTTGCAACTACATATACACTGTGCATGTGCCCAATATGTATGTTGCAACTACATATACACTGTGCATGTGTCCCATATGTCTGTATCAACTACATATACAGTGTGCATGTGCCCCCTATGTTTGTTGCAACTACATATACAGTGTGCATGTGTCCCATATGTCTATATCAACTACATATACACTGTGCATGTGTCCCCTATGTCTGTATCAACTACATATACAGTGTCCATGTGTCCCCTATGTCTGTATCAACTACATATACAGTGAGCATGTGTCCCCTATGCCTGTTGCAACTACATATACACTGTGCATGTGTCCCATATGTATGTTGCAACTACATATACACTGTGCATGTGCCCACTATGTATGTTGCAACTACATGTACACTGTGCATGTGTCCCATATGTCTGTTGCAACTACATATACACTGTGCATGTGTCCCATATGTATGTTGCAACTGCATATATACTGTGCATTTGTCCCATATGTCTGTATCTACTACATATACAGTGTGCATGTGCCCCCTATGTTTGTTGCAACTACATATACAGTGAGCATGTGTCCCATATGTCTGTATCAACTACATATACAGTGTACATGTGTCCCCTCTGTCTGTTGATACTACATATACAGTGTGCATGTGTCCCATATGTCTATATCAACTACATATACACTGTGCATGTGTCCCCTATGTCTGTATCAACTACATATACAGTGTCCATGTGTCCCCTATGTCTGTATCAACTACATATACAGTGAGCATGTGTCCCCTATGCCTGTTGCAACCACATATACAGTGTGCATGTGTCCCCTATGTCTGTATCAACTACATATACAGTGTGCATGTGTCCCATATGTCTATATCAACTACATATACACTGTACATGTGTCCCATATGTCTGTATCAACTACATATACAGTGTGCATGTGCCCCCTATGTATGTTGCAACTACATATACACTGTGCATGTGTCCCCTATGTCTGTTGCAACTACATATACAGTGTGCATGTGTCCCATATGTCTGTATCAACTACATATACAGTGTACATGTGTCCCCTCTGTCTGTTGCAACTACATATACAGTGTTCATGTGTCTCCTATGTCTGTATCAACTACATATACAGTGTGCATGTGCCCCCTATGTATGTTGCTACTACATATACAGTGTGCATGTGTCCCATATGTCTGTATCAACTACATATACACTGTGCATGTGGCCCCTATGTTTGTATCAACTATATATACAGTGTCCATGTGTCCCCTATGTCTGTATCAACTACATATACAGTGTGCATGTGTCCCCTATGCCTGTTGCAACTACATATACAGTGTGCATTTGTCCCCTATGTCTGTATCAACTACATATACAGTGTGCATGTGTCCCCTATGTTTGTTGCAACTACATATACACTGTGCATGTGCCCCCTATGTCTGTTGCAATTACATATTCAGTGTGCATGTGTCCCCTATGCCTGTTGCAACTATATATACAGTGTACATGTGTCCCCTCTGTCTGTATCAACTACATATACAGTGTGCATGTGTCCCCTATGTCTGTATCAACTATATATACAGTGTGCATGTGCCCCCTATGTTTGTTGCAACTACATATACAGTGGGCATGTGTCCCATATGTCTATATCAACTACATATACAGTGTACATGTGTCCCCTCTGTCTGTTGCAACTACATATACAGTGTGCATGTGCCCCCTATGTCTGTTGCTACTACATATACAGTGTGCATGTGTCCCATATGTCTGTATCAACTACATATACACTGTTCATGTGTCCCCTATGTCTGTATCAACTACACATACAGTGTCCATGTGTCCCCTATGTCTGTATCAACTACATATACAGTGTGCATGTGTCTCCTATGCCTGTTGCAACCACATATACAGTGTGCATGTGTCCCCTATGTCTGTATCAACTACATATACAGTGTGCATGTGTCCCCTATGTCTGTCGCAACTACATATACACTGTGCATGTGCCCCCTATGTCTGTTGCAACTACATATACACTGTGCATGTGCCCCCTATGTCTCTTGCAACTACATATACAGTGTGCATGTGTCCCATATGTCTGTATCAACTACATATACAGTGTACATGTGTCCCATATGTCTGTTCAACTACATATACAGTGTACATGTGTCCCCTATGTCTGTTGCAACTACATATACAGTGTGCATGTGTCCCCTATGTCTGTTGCAACTACATATACAGTGTGCATGTGTCCCATATGTCTGTATCAACTACATATACACTGTGCATGTGTCCCCTATGTCTGTATCAACTACATATACAGTGTGCATGTGTCCCCTATGTCTGTATCAACTACATATACAGTGTGCATGTGTCCCCTATGTCTGTTGCAACTACATATACAGTGTGCATGTGTCCCCTATGTCTGTTGCAACTACATATACAGTGTGCATGTGTCCCCTATGTCTGTTGCAACTACATATACAGTGTGCATGTGTCCCCTATGTCTGTATCAACTACATATACAGTGTGCATGTGTCCCCTATGTCTGTATCAACTACATATACAGTGTGCATGTGTCCCCTATGTCTGTTGCAACTACATATACAGTGTGCATGTGTCCCCTATGTCTGTATCAACTACATATACAGTGTGCATGTGTCCCCTATGTATGTTGCAACTACATATACAGTGTGCATGTGTCCCCTATGTCTGTTGCAACTACATATACAGTGTGCATGTGTCCCCTATGTCTGTTGCAACTACATATACAGTGTGCATGTGTCCCATATGTCTGTATCAACTACATATACAGTGTGCATGTGTCCCCTATGTCTGTTGCAACTACATATACAGTGTGCATGTGTCCCATATGTCTGTTGCAACTACATATACAGTGTGCATGTGTCCCATATGTCTGTATCAACTACATATACAGTGTGCATGTGTCCCATATGTCTGTATCAACTACATATACACTGTGCATGTGTCCCATATGTCTGTATCAACTACATATACAGTGTGCATGTGCCCTCTATGTCTGTTGCAACTACATATACAGTGTACATGTGTCCCCTATGTCTGATGCAACTACATATACAGTGTGCATGTGTCCCATATGTCTGTATCAACTACATATACAGTGTACATGTGTCCCCTCTGTCTGTTGCAACTACATATACAGTGTTCATGTGTCCCCTATGTCTGTATCAACTACATATACAGTGTACATGTGTCCCATATGTCTGTATCAACTACATATACAGTGTCCATGTGTCCCCTCTGTCTGTTGCAACTACATATACAGTGTTCATGTGTCCCCTATGTCTGTATCAACTACATATACAGTGTGCATGTGCCCACTATGTCTGTTGCAACTACATATACAGTGTGCATGTGTCCCCTATGTCTGTATCAACTACATATACAGTGTGCATGTGTCCCCTATGTCTGTTGCAACTACATATACAGTGTGCATGTGTCCCCTATGTCTGTTGCAACTACATATACAGTGTGCATGTGTCCCATATGTCTGTATCAACTACATATACAGTGTGCATGTGTCCCCTATGTCTGTTGCAACTACATATACAGTGTGCATGTGTCCCCTATGTCTGTTGCAACTACATATACAGTGTGCATGTGTCCCCTATGTCTGTATCAACTACATATACAGTGTCCATGTGTCCCTATGTCTGTTGCAACTACATATACAGTGTGCATGTGTCCCCTATGTCTGTATCAACTACATATACAGTGTGCATGTGTCCCCTATGCCTGTTGCAACTACATATACACTGTGCATGTGCCCCCTATGTCTGTTGCAACTACATATACACTGTGCATGTGTCCCATATGTCTGTATCAACTACATATACACTGTGCATGTGTCCCCTCTGTTTGTTGCAACTACATATACAGTGTCCATGTGCCCCCTTTGTCTGTTGCAACTACATATGCACTATGCATGTGTCCCCTCTGTTTGTTGCAACTACATATACAGTGGGCATGTGTCCTATATGTCTGTTGCAACTACATATACACTGTGCATGTGTCCCCTCTGTTTGTTGCAACTACATATACAGTGTACATGTGTCCCCTATGTCTGTGTCAACTACATATACAGTGTCCATGTGCCCCCTATGTCTGTTGCAACTACATATACAGTGTGCATGTGTCACCTATGCCTGTTGCAACTATATATACAGTGTGCATGTGTCCCATATGTCTGTATCAACTACATATACAGTGTGCATGTGTCCCCTCTGTCTGTTGCAACTACATATACAGTGTGCATGTGCCCCCTATGTCTGTTGCTACTACATATACAGTGTGCATGTGTCCCCTATGTCTGTATCAACTACACATACAGTGTCCATGTGTCCCCTATGTCTGTATCAACTACATATACAGTGTGCATGTGTCCCCTATGCCTGTTGCAACCACATATACAGTGTGAATATGTCCCCTATTTCTGTATCAACTACATATACAGTGTGCATGTGTCCCCTATGTCTGTTGCAACTACATATACACTGTGCATGTGCCCCCTATGTCTGTTGCAACTACATATACACTGTGCATGTGCCCCATATGTCTGTTGCAACTACATATACACTGTGCCTGTGCCCCCTATGTCTGTTGCAACTACATATAAACTGTGCATGTGCCCTCTATGTCTGTTGCAACTCCATATACACTGTGCATGTGTCCCCTATGTCTGTTGCAACTACATATACAGTGTGAATGTGTCCCATATGTCTGTATCAACTACATATACAGTGTTCATGTGTCCCCTATGTCTGTATGAACTACATATACAGTGTGCATGTGCCCCCTATGTCTGCTGCTATTACATATACTGTGTGCATGTGTCCCTTATGTCTGTATCAACTACATATACACTGTGCATGTGTCCCCTATGTCTGTATCAACTACATATACAGTGTGCATGTGTCCTCTATGCCTGTTGCAACTACATATACAGTGTGCATGTGTCCCCTATGTCTGTATCAACTACATATACATTGTGCATGTTCCCCCGTTGTCTGTATCAACTACATATACACTGTGCATGTGCCCCCGATGTCTGTTGCAACTATATATACACTGTGCATGTGTCCCATATGTCTGTATCAACTACATATACACTGTGCATGTGTCCCCTATGTCTGTATCTACTACATATGCAGTGTGCATGTGTACCCTATGTCTGTTGCAACTACATATACAGTGTGCATGTGTCCCATATGTTTGTTGCAACTACATATACAGTGTGCATGTGTCCCATATGTATGTTGCAACTACAAATACAGTGTGCATGTGTCCTATATGTCTGTATCAACTACATATACAGTGTGCATGTGCCCACTATGTATGTTGCAACTACATATACACTGTGTATGTGTCCCATATGTCTGATGCAACTACATATACACTGTGCATGTGTCCCATATGTCTGTTGCAACTACATATACACTGTGCATGTGCCCCCTATGTATGTTGCAACTACATATACAATGTGCATGTGTCCCATACGTCTGTATCAACTACATATACAGTGTGCATGTTTCCCCTATGTATGTTGCAACTACAAATACAGTGAGCATGTGTCCCATATGTCTGTATCAACTACATATACAGTGTGCATGTGTCCCCTATGTCTGTATCAACTACATATACACTGTACATGTGTCCCCTCTGTTTGTTGCAACTACATATACAGTTTCCATGTGCCCCATATGTCTGTTGCAACTACATATACACTGTGCATGTGTCCCCTCTGTTTGTTGCATCTACATATACAGTGGGCATGTGTCCTAAATGTCTGTTGCAACTACATATACACTGTGCATGTGTCCCCTCTGTTTGTTGCAACTACATATACAGTGTACATGTGTCATATATGTCTGTTGCAACTACATATACAGTGTTCATGTGTCCCCTATGTCTGTGTCAACTACATATACAGTGTCCATGTGTCCCCTATGTCTGTATCAACTACATATACAGTGTGCATGTGTCCCCTATGCCTGTTGCAACCACATATACAGTGTGAATATGTCCCCTATTTCTGTATCAACTACATATACAGTGTGCATGTTTCCCCTATGTCTGTTGCAACTACATATACACTGTACATGTGCCCCCTATGTCTGTTGCAACTACATATACACTGTGCATGTGCCCCCTATGTCTGTTGCAACTACATATACAGTGTGCATGTGCCCCATATGTCTGTATCAACTACATATATTGTGTGCATGTGTCCCACATGTCTGTATCAACTACATATACTGTGTGCATGTGCCCCATATGTCTGTATCAACTACATATACAGTGTGCATGTGTCCCACATGTCTGTATCAACTACATATACAGTGTGCATGTGCCCCCTATGTCTGTATCAACTACATATACAGTGTGCATGTGTCCCATATGTCTGTATCAACTACATATACAGTGTACATGTGTCCCCTATGTCTGTATCAACTACATATACACTGTGCATGTGTCCCCTATGTCTGTATCAACTACATATACAGTGTGCATGTGTCCCATATGTCTGTATCAACTACATATAAACTGTGCATGTGTCCCATATGTCTGTATCAACTACATATACAGTGTGCATGTGTCCCCTATGTCTGTTGCAACTACATATACAGTGTGCATGTGCCCCCTTTGTCTGTATCAACTACATATACACTGTGCATGTGTCCCATATGTCTGTATCAACTACATATACAGTGTGCATGTGTCCCATATGTCTGTATCAACTACATATACAGTGTGCATGTGTCCCATATGTCTGTATCATTTACATATACAGTGTTCATGTGCCCCCTATGTTTGTTGCAACTACATATACAGTGTTCATGTGTCCCATATGTCTGTATCAACTACATATACAGTGTGCATGTGTCCCATATGTCTGTATCAACTACATATACAGTGTACATGTGTCCCCTCTGTCTGTTGCAACTAAATATACAGTGTTCATGTGTCCTATGTCTGTATCGCCCCCTATGTCTGTTGCTACTACATATACAGTGTGCATGTGTCCCATATGTCTGTATTAACTACATATACACTGAGTATGTGTCCCTTATGTCTGTATAAACTACATATACAGTGTGCATGTGCCCCCTATGTTTGTTGCAACTACATATACAGTGTCCATGTGTCCCCTATTTCTGTATCAACTACATATACAGTGTGCATGTGTCCCCTATGTCTGTATCAACTACATATACAGTGTGCATGTGTCCCCTATGTCTGTTGCAACTACATATACAGTGTGCATGTGTCCCCTATGTCTGTTGCAACTACATATACACTGTGCATGTGTCCCCTATGTCTGTTGCAACTACATATACAGTGTGCATGTGTCCCCTATGCCTGTTGCAACTACATATACAGTGTGCATGTGTCCACTATGTCTGTATCAACTACATATACAGTGTGCATGTGTTCCCTATGCCTGTTGCAACTACACATACAGTGTGCATGTGTCCCCTATGTCTGTATCAACTACATATACAGTGTGCATGTGTCCCCTATGTCTGTTGCAACTACATATACACTGTGCATGTGTCCACTATGTCCATATCAACTACATATACACTGTGCATGTGTCCCCTATGTCTGTATAAACTACATATACAGTGTGCATGTGTCCCCTATGTCTGTATCAACTACATATACAGTGTGCATGTGTCCCCTATGCATGTTGCAACCACATATACAGTGTGCATGTGTCCCCTATGTCTGTTGCAACTACATATACACTGTGCATGTGCCCTCTATGTCTGTTGCAACTGCATATACAGTGTGCATGTGTCCCATATATCTGTATCAACTACATATACACTGTGTATGTGCCCCCTATGTCTGTTGTAACTACATATACAGTGTGCATGTGTCCCATATGTCTGTATGAACTACATATACACTGTGCATGTGTCCCCTATTTCTGTATCTACTACATATGCAGTGTGCATGTGTACCCTATGTCTGTTGCAACTACATATACAGTGTATATTTGTCCACTATGTCTGTTGCAACTACATATACAGTGTGATTGTGTCCCATATGTCTGTTGCAACTACATATACATTGTGCATGTGCCCCCTATGTCTGTTGCAACTACATATACAGTGTGCATGTGTCCCATATGTCTGTATCAACTACATATACACTGTGTATATGTCCCATATGTCTGTTGCAACTACATATACAGTGTGCATGTGTCCCCTATGTCTGTATCAACTACATATACACTGTATATGTGTCCCATATGTCTGTATCAACTACATATACAGTGTGCATGTGTCCCATATGTCTGTATCAATTACATATACAGTGCGCATGTGTCCCATATGTCTGTATCAATTACATATACAGTGTCCATGTGTCCCCTATGTCTGTATCAATTACATATACAGTGTCCATGTGTCCCCTATGTCTGTATCAACTACACATTCAGTGTTCATGTGCCCCCTATGTTTGTTGCAACTACATATACAGTGTACATGTGTCCCATATGTCTGTATCAACTACATATACAGTGTACATGTGTCCCCTCTGTCTGTTGCAACTACATATACAGTGTTCAAATGTCCCCTATGTCTGTATCAACTACATATACAGTGTGCATGTGTCCCATATGTCTGTATCAAATACATATACACTGAGCATGTGTCCCCTATGTCTGTATCAACTACATATACAGTGTTCATGTGTCCCCTATGTCTGTATCAACTACATATACACTGTGCATGTGTCCCCTTTGTCTGTTGCAACTACATATACAGTGTGCATGTGTCCCATATGTCTGTATCAACTACATATACAGTGTGCATGTGTCCCCTATGTCTGTTGCAACTACATATACAGTGTGCATGTGTCCCTTATGTCTGTATCAACTACATATACACTGTGCATGTGTCCCCTATGTCTGTTGCAACTACATATACAATGTGCATGTGTCCCATATGTCTGTATCAACTACATATACAGTGTGCATGTGTCCCCTATGTCTGTTGCAACTACATATACAGTGTGCATGTGTCCCCTATGTCTGTATCAACTACAAATACAGTGTGCATGTGTCCCCTATGTCTGTTGGTACTACATATACACTGTGCATGTGTCCCCTATGTCTGTATCAACTACATATACAGTGTACATGTGTCCCCTATGTCTGTATCAACTACATATACAGTGTGCATGTGTCCCCTATGTCTGTTGCAACTACATATACACTGTGCATGTGCCCCCTATGTCTGTTGCAACTACATATACACTGTGCATGTGCCCCCTATGTCTGTTGCAACTACATATACAGTGTGCATGTGTCCCCTATGCCTGTTGCAACTACATATACAGTGTGCATGTGTTCCCTATGCCTGTTGCAACTACATATACAGTGTGCATGTGTCCCCTATGTCTGTATCAACTACATATACAGTGTGCATGTGTCCCCTTTGCCTGTTGCAACTACATATACAGTGTGCATGTATCCCCTATGTCTGTATCAACTACATATACACTGTGCATGTGTCCCATATGTCTGTATCAACTGCATATACAGTGTGCATGTGTCCCATGTGTCTGTTGCAACTACATATACACTGTGCATGTGCCCCCTATGTCTGTTGCAACTACATATACAGTGTGCATGTGTCCCATATGTCTGTATCAACTACATATACAGTGTGCATGTGCCCATATGTCTGTATCAATTACATATACAGTGTCCATGTGTCCCATATGTCTGTTGCAACTACATATACAATGTGCATGTATCCCCTTTGTCTGTTGCAACTACATATACAATGTGCATGTATCCCCCTTTGTCTGTTGCAACTACATATACAATGTGCATGTGTCCCCTTTGTTTGTTGCAACTACATATACACTGTGCATGTGTCCCCTATGTCTGTATCAACTACATATACTCTGTGCATGTGTCCAATATGTCTGTATCAACTGCATATACAGTATGCATGTGTCCGCCATGTATGTTGCAACTACATATAAAGTGTGCATGTTTCCCCTATGTCTGTTGCAACTACATATACAGTGTGCATGTGTCCCATATGTCTGTATCAACTACATATAAACTGTGCATGTGTCCCCTTTGTCTGTTGCAACTACATATACACTGTGCATGTGTCCCTTATGTCTGTTGCAACTACATATACAATGTGCATGTGTCCCCTATGTCTGTATCAACTACATATACAGTGTGCATGTGTCCCCTACTTTGTATGTTGCAACTACATATACAGTGTGCATGTGTCCCATATGTCTGTTGCAACTACATATACACTGTGCATGTGTCCCATATGTCTGTTGCCACTACATATACAGTGTGCATGTGTCCCCTATGTCTGTTGCAACTACATCTACATTGTGCATTTGTCCCCTATGTATGTTGCAACTACATATACAGTGTGCATGTGTCCTTTATGTCTGTATCAACTACATATACACTGTGCATGTGTCCTCTTTGTCTGTTGCAACTACATATACACTGTGCATGTGTCCCCTGTGTATGTTGCAACTACATATACACTGTGCATGTGTCCCTTATGTCTGTTGCAACTACATATACAATGTGCATGTATCCCCTTTGTCTGTTGCAACTACATATATAATGTGCATGTGTCCCCTATGTCTGTTGCAACTACATACACAGTGTGCATGTGTCCCCTATGCCTGTTGCAACTACATATACAGTGTGAATGTGTCCACTATGTCTGTATCAACTACATATACAGTGTGCATGTGTTCCCTATGCCTGTTGCAACTACACATACAGTGTGCATGTGTCCCCTATGTCTGTTGCAACTACATATACAGTGTGCATGTATCCCCTATGTCTGTATCAACTACATATACAGTGTGCATGTGTTCCCTTTGCCTGTTGCAACTACATATACAGTGTGCATGTATCCCCTATGTCTGTATCAACTACATATACACTCTGCATGTGTCCCATATGTCTGTATCAACTGCATATACAGTGTGCATGTGTCCCATATGTCTGTTGCAACTACATATACACTGTGCATGTGCCCCCTATGTCTGTTGCAACTACATATACAGTGTGCATTTGTCCCATATGTCTGTATCAACTACATATACAGTGTGCATGTGCCCATATGTCTGTATCAATTACATATACAGTGTCCATGTGTCCCATATATCTGTTGCAACTACATATACAATGTGCATGTATACCCTTTGTCTGTTGCAACTATATATACAATGTGCATGTATCCCCCTTTGTCTGTTGCAACTACATATACAATGTGCATGTGTCCCCTTTGTTTGTTGCAACTACATATACACTGTGCATGTGTCCCCTATGTCTGTATCAACTACATATACTCTGTGCATGTGTCCAATATGTCTGTATCAACTGCATATACAGTATGCATGTGTCCGCTAAGTATTTTGCAACTACATATAAAGTGTGCATGTTTCCCCTATGTCTGTTGCAACTACATATACAGTGTGCATGTGTCCCATATGTCTGTATCAACTACATATAAACTGTGCATGTGTCCCCTTTTTCTGTTGCAACTACATATACACTGTGCATGTGTCCCTTATGTCTGTTGCAACTACATATACAATGTGAATGTGTCCCCTATGTCTGTATCAACTACATATACAGTGTGCATGTGTCCCCTCCTTTGTATGTTGCAACTACATATACAGTGTGCATGTGTCCCATATGTCTGTTGCAACTACATATACACTGTGCATGTGTCCCATATGGCTGTTGCAACTACATATACATTGTGCATGTTCCCCCAGTGTCTGTTGCAACTACATAAACAGTGTGCATATGTCCCATATGTCTGTAACAACTATATATACAGTGTGCATGTGCCCCCTATGTTTGTTGCAACTGCATATACAGTGAGCATGTGTCCCCTATGTCTGTATCAACTACATATACAGTGTGCATGTGTCCCCTATGTCTGCTGCTACTACATATACACTGTGCATGTGTCCCCTATGTCTGTATCAACTACATATACAGTGTGCATGTGTCCCCTATGTCTGTATCAACTACATATACAGTGTTAATGTGTCCTCTATATCTGTATCAACTACATATACAGTGTGCATGTGTCCCCTATGTCTGTATCAACTACATATACAGTGTACATGTGTCCCCCCTGTCTGTTGCAACTACATATACACTGTGCATGTGTCCCCTATGTATGTTGAAACTACATATACAGTGTGCATGTGTCCCCTATGTCTGTTGCAACTACATATACAGTGTGCATGTGTCCCCTATGTCTGTATCAAATACATATACAGTGTCGGTATGTCCTCTCTGTCTGTTGCACCTACATATACAGTGTGCATGTGTCCCCTATGTCTGTTGCAACTACATATACAGTGTCCATATGTCCCCCCTGTCTGTTGCAACTACATATACAGTGTGCATGTATCCCCTATGTCTGTATCAACTACATATAAAGTGTACATGTGTCCCCTATGTATGTTGAAACTACAAATACAGTGTGCATGTGTCCCCTATGTCTATATCAACTACATATACAGTGTACATGTGTCCCCTATGTATGTTGAAACTACATATACAGTGTGCATATGTCCCCTATGTCTGTATCAACTACATATACAGTGTGCATGTGTCCCCCCTGTCTGTTTCAACTACATATACTCTGTGCATGTGTCCCATATGTCTGTTGCAACTACATATACAGTGTGCATGTGTCCCATATGTCTGTTGCAACTACATATACACTGTGCATGTGTCCCATATGTCTGTGGCAACTACATATACACTGTGCATGTGTCACCTATATCTGTTGCAACTACATATACAGTGTGCATGTGTCCCCTATGTCTGTATCAACTACATATACACTGTGCATGTGCCCCTTATGTCTGTTGCAACTACATATACAATGTCCATGTGTCCCCTATGTCTGTATCAACTACATATACAGTGTGCATGTGTCCCCTCCTTTGTATGTTGCAACTACATATACAGTGTGCATGTGTCCCATATGTCTGTTGCAACTAAATATACAGTGTGCATTTGTCCCATATGTCTGTTGCAACTACATATACACTGTGCATGTGTCCCATATTTCTGTTGCAACTACATATACACTGTGCATGTGTCCCCTATGTATGTTGCAACTACATATACACTGTGCATTTGTCCCCTATGTCTGTTGCAACTACATATACAGTGTGCATGTGTCCCCTATGTCTGTTGCAACTACATATACAGTGTGCATGTGTCCACTATGTCTGTTGCAACTACACATACAGTGTGCATGTGTCCCATATGGCTGTTGCAACTACATATACATTGTGCATGTTCCCCCATTGTCTGTTGCAACTACATATACAGTGTGCATGTGTTCCATATGTCTGTATCAACTACATATACAGTGTGCATGTGCCCCCTATGTTTGTTGCAACTACATATACCGTGAGCATGTGTCCCATATGTCTGTATCAACTACATATACAGTGTACATGTGTCCCCTCTGTCTGTTGCAACTACATATACAATGTTCATGTGTCCCCTATGTCTGTATCAACTACATATACAGTGTGCATGTGCCCCCTATGTCTGTTGCTACTACATATACAGTGTGCATGTGTCCCATATGTCTGTATCAACTACATATACAGTGTGCATGTGTCCCCTATGTCTGTTGCTACTACATATACACTGTGCATGTGTCCCCTATGTCTGTATCAACTACATATACAGTGTGCATGTGTCCCCTATGTCTGTATCAACTACATATACAGTGTGCATGTGTCCCCTATGTCTGTTGCAACTACATATACACTGTGCATGTGTCCCCTATGTCTGTTGCAACTACATATACAGTGTGCATGTGTCCCCTATGTATGTTGCAACTACATATACACTGTGCATGTGTCCCCTATGTCTGTTGCAACTACATATACAGTGTGCATGTGTCCCCTATGTCTGTTGCAACTACATATACAGTGTGCATGTGTCCACTATGTCTGTTGCAACTACATATACAGTGTTCATGTGTCCCCTATGTCTGTATCAACTACATATAAAGTGTACATGTGTCCCCTATGTATGTTGAAACTACAAATACAGTGTGCATGTGTCCCCTATGTCTGTATCAACTACATATACAGTGTACATGTGTCCCCTATGTATGTTGAAACTACATATACAGTGTGCATGTGTCCCCTATGTCTGTATCAACTACATATACAGTGTGCATGTGTCCCCCCTGTCTGTTTCAACTACATATACACTGTGCATGTGTCCCATATGTCTGTTGCAACTACATATACAGTGTGCATGTGTCCCATATGTCTGTTGCAACTACATATACACTGTGCATGTGTCCCATATGTCTGTGGCAACTACATATACACTGTGCATGTGTCCCCTATGTCTGTATCAACTACATATACAGTGTGCATGTGCCCCTTATGTCTGTTGCAACTACATATACAGTGTGCATGTGTCCCCTATGTCTGTATCAACTACATATACAGTGTGCATGTGTCCCCTCTTTGTATGTTGCAACTACATATACAGTGTGCATGTGTCCCATATGTCTGTTGCAACTACATATACAGTGTGCATTGTCCCCTATGTCTGTTGCAACTACATATACACTGTGCATGTGTCCCATATGTCTGTTGCAACTACATATACATGTGCATGTGTCCCCTATGTCTGTTGCAACTACATATACAGTGTGCATTGTCCCCTATGTCTGTTGCAACTACATATACAGTGTGCATGTGTCCTATGTCTGTTGCAACTACATATACAGTGTGCATGTGTCCCCTATGTCTGTTGCAACTACATATACAGTGTGCATGTGTCCCATATGTCTGTTGCAACTACATATACAGTGTGCATGTTCCCCCATGTCTGTTGCAACTACATATACAGTGTGCATGTGTCCCATATGTCTGTATCAACTACATATACAGTGTGCATGTGTCCCATATGTCTGTATCAACTACATATACAGTGTGCATGTGTCCCCTATGTCTGTTGCAACTACATATACAGTGTGCATGTGTCCCCTATGTCTGTATCAACTACATATACAGTGTGCATGTGTCCCCTATGTCTGTTGCAACTACATATACAGTGTGCATGTGTCCCTATGTCTGTTGCTACTACATATACAGTGTGCATGTGTCCCCTATGTCTGTATCAACTACATATACAGTGTGCATGTGTCCCCTATGTCTGTTGCTACTACATATACAGTGTGCATGTGTCCCCTATGTCTGTATCAACTACATATACAGTGTGCATGTGTCCCCTATGTCTGTATCAACTACATATACAGTGTGCATGTGTCCCCTATGTCTGTTGCAACTACATGTGTCATGTGTCCCTATGTCTGTATCAACTACATATACAGTGTGCATGTGTCCCCTATGTCTGTTGCAACTACATATACACTGTGCATGTGCCCCCTATGTCTATTGCAACTACATATACACTGTGCATGTGTCCCCTATGTATGTTGCAACTACATATACACTGTGCTTTTGTCCCCTATGTCTGTATCAACTACATATACAGTGTGCATGTGCCCCCTATGTCTGTTGCTACTACATATACAGTGTGCATGTGTTCCATATGTCTGTATCAACTACATATACAGTGTGCATATGCCCCCTATTTTTGTTGCAACTACATATACCGTGAGCATGTGTCCCATATGTCTGTATCAACTACATATACAGTGTACATGTGTCCCCTCTGTCTGTTGCAACTACATATACAATGTTCATGTGTCCCCTATGTCTGTATCAACTACATATACAGTGTGCATGTGCCCCCTATGTCTGTAGCTACTACATATACAGTGTGCATGTGTCCCATATGTCTGTATCAACTACATATACAGTGTGCATGTGTCCCCTATGTCTGTTGCTACTACATATACACTGTGCATGTGTCCCCTATGTCTGTATCAACTACATATACAGAGTGCATGTGTCCCCTATATCTGTATCAACTACATATACAGTGTGCATGTGTCCCCTATGTCTGTTGCTACTACATATACACTGTGCATGTGTCCCCTATTTCTGTATCAACTACATATACAGTGTGCATGTGTCCCCTATGTCTGTATCAACTACATATACAGTGTGCATGTGTCCCCTTTGCCTGTTGCAACTACATATACAGTGTGTATGTATCCCCTATGTCTGTATCAACTACATATACACTGTGCATGTGTACAATATGTCTGTTGCAACTACATATACACTGTGCATGTGCCCCCTATGTCTGTTGCAACTACATATACAGTGTGCATGTGTCCCATATATCTGTATCAACTACCTATACAGTGTGCATGTGCCCATATGTATGTATCAATTACATATACAGTGTCCATGTGTCCCATATGTCTGTTGCAACTACATATACAATGTGCATGTATCCCCTTTGTCTGTTGCAACTAAATATACAATGTGCATGTATCCCCCTTTGTCTGTTGCAACTACATATACAATGTGCATGTGTCCCCTTTGTTTGTTGCAACTACATATACACTGTGCATGTGTCCCCTATGTCTGTATCAACTACATATACTATGTGTATGTGTCCAATATGTCTGTATCAACTGCATATACAGTATTCATGTGTCCGCTATATATGTTGCAACTACATATAAAGTGTGCATGTTTCCCCTATATCTGTATCAACTACATATGCAGTGTGCATGTGTCCCCTTTGTCTGCTACAACTACAAATACAGTGTGCATGTGTCACCTATGTCTGTATCAACTACATATACAGTGTGCATGTGTCCCCTATATCTGTATCAACTACATATACACTGTGCATGTGTCCCCTAAGTTTGTATCAACTACATATACAGTGTGCATGCGTCCCCTATATCTGTATCAACTACATATACAGTGTGCATGTGTCCCCTATGTCAGTATCAACTACATATACAGTGTACATGTGTCCCCTATGTCTGTATCAACTACATATACAGTGTACATGTGTCCCATATGTATGTTGAAACTACAAATACAGTGTGCATGTGTCCCCTATTTCTGTATCAACTACATATACAGTGTACATGTGTCCCCTATGTATGTTGAAACTACATATACAGTGTGCATGTGTCCCCTATGTCTGTATCAACTACATATATAGTGTGCATGTGTCCCCCCTGTCTGTTGCAACTACATATACTCTGTGCATGTGTCCCATATGTCTGTTGCAACTACATATACAGTGTGCATGTGTCCCATATGTCTGTTGCAATTACATATACACTGTGCATGTGTCCCATATGTCTGTGGCAACTACATATACACTGTGCATGTGTCACCTATATCTGTTGCAACTACATATACAGTGTGCATGTGTCCCCTATGTCTGTATCAACTACCTATACACTGTGCATGTGTCCCCTTTGTCTGTTGCAACTACATATACAATGTGCATGTGTCCCATATGTCTGTATCAACTACATATAAACTGTGCATGTGTCCCCTTTGTCTGTTGCAACTACATATACACTGTGCATGTGTCCCTTATGTCTGTTGCAACTACATATACAATGTGCATGTGTCCCCTATGTGTGTATCAACTACATATACAGTGTGCATGTGTCCCCTCCTTTGTATGTTGCAACTACATATACAGTGTGCATGTGTCCCATATGTCTGTTGCAACTAAATATACAGTGTGCATTTGTCCCCTATGTCTGTTGCAACTACATATACAGTGTGCATGTGTCCACTATGTCTGTTGCAACTACATATACAGTGTGCATGTGTCCCATATGGCTGTTGCAACTACATATATATTGTGCATGTTCCCCCATTGTCTGTTGCTACTACATATACAGTGCGCATGTGTCCCATATGTCTGTATCTACTACATATACAGTGTGCATGTGTCCCCTCTGTCTGTTGCTACTACATATACACTGTGCATGTGTCCCCTATGTCTGTATCAACTACATATACAGTGTGCATGTGTCCCCTATGTCTGTATCAACTACATATACAGTGTGCATGTGTCCCCTATGTCTGTTGCAACTACATATTCACTGTGCATGTGCCCCCTATGTCTATTGCAACTACATATACAGTGTGCATGTGTCCCCTATGCCTGTTGCAACTACATATACAGTGTGCATGTGTCCACTATGTCTGTATCAACTACATATACAGTGTGCATGTGTTCCCTATTACTGTTGCAACTACACATACAGTGTGCATGTGTCCCCTATGTCTGTTGCAACTACATATACAGTGTGCATGTGTCCCCTATATCTGTATCAACTACATATACAGTGTGCATGTGTCCCCTTTGCCTGTTGCAACTACATATACAGTGTGCATGTATCCCCTATGTCTGTATCAACTACATATACACTGTGCATGTGTCCCATATGTCTGTATCAACTGCATATACAGTGTGCATGTGTACCATATGTCTGTTGCAACTACATATACACTGTGCATGTGCCCCCTATGTCTGTTGCAAATACATATACAGTGTGCATGTGTCCCATATATCTGTATCAACTACATATACAGTGTGCACGTGCCCATATGTCTGTATCAATTACATATACAGTGTCCATGTGTCCCATATGTCTGTTGCAACTACATATACAATGTGCATGTATCCCCTTTGTCTATTGCAACTACATATACAATGTGCATGTATCCCCCTTTGTCTGTTGCAACTACATATACAATGTGCATGTGTCCCCTTTGTTTGTTGCAACTACATATACACTGTGCATGTGTCCCCTATGTCTGTATCAACTACATATACTATGTGCATGTGTCCAATATGTCTTTATCAACTGCATATACAGTATTCATGTGTCCGCTATGTATGTTGCAACTACATATAAAGTGTGCATGTTTCCCCTATATCTGTATCAACTACATATACAGTGTGCATGTGTCCCCTTTGTCTGCTGCAACTACAAATACAGTGTGCATGTGTCACCTATGTCTGTATCAACTACATATACAGTGTGCATGTGTCCCCTATATCTGTATCAACTACATATACACTGTGCATGTGTCCCCTAAGTTTGTATCAACTACATATACAGTGTGCATGTGTCCCCTATATCTGTATCAACTACATATACAGTGTGCATGTGTCCCCTATGTCTGTATCAACTACATATACAGTGTACATGTGTCCCCTATGTCTGTATCAACTACATATACAGTGTACATGTGTCCCTTATGTCTGTATCAACTACATATACAGTGTACATGTCCCCCCCTGTCTGTTGCAACTACATATACACTGTGCATGTGTCCCCTATGTATGTTGAAACTACATATACAGTGTGCATGTGTCCCCTATGCATGTTGCAACTACATATACAGTGTGCATGTGTCCCCTATGTCTGTATCAAATACATATACAGTGTCTATATGTCCTCTCTGTCTGTTGCACCTACATATACAATGTGCATGTGTCCCCTATGTCTGTTGCAACTACATATACAGTGTCCATATGTCCCCCCTGTCTGTTGCAAATACATATACAGTGTGCATGTGTCCCCTATGTCTGTATCAACTACATATACAGTGTACATGTGTCCCCTATGTATGTTGAAACTACAAATACAGTGTGCATGTGTCCCCTATGTATGTTGAAACTACATATACAGTGTGCATGTGTCCCCTATGTCTGTATCAACTACATATACAGTGTGCATGTGTCCCCCTGTCTGTTGCAACTACATATACAGTGTGCATGTGTCCCCTATGTCTGTATCAACTACATATACAGTGTACATGTGTCCCCTATGTATGTTGAAACTACAAATACAGTGTGCATGTGTCCCATATGGCTGTTGCAACTACATATACAGTCTGCATGTGTCCCATATGTCTGTTGCAATTACATATACACTGTGCATGTGTCCCATATGTATGTGGCAACTACATATACACTGTGCATGTGTCACCTATATCTGTATCAACTACATATACACTGTGCATGTGTCCTCTTTGTCTGTTGCAACTACATATACAATGTGCATGTGTCCCATATGTCTGTATCAACTACATATAAACTGTGCATGTGTCCCCTTTGTCTGTTGCAACTACATATACACTGTGCATGTGTCCCTTATGTCTGTTGCAACTACATATACAATGTGCATGTGTCCCCTATGTCTGTATCAACTACATATACCGTGTGCATGTGTCCCCTCCTTTGTATGTTGCAACTACATATACAGTGTGCATGTGTCCCATATGTCTGTTGCAACTAAATATACAGTGTGCATTTGTCCCTATGTCTGTTGCAACTACATATACAGTGTGCATGTGTCCACTATGTCTGTTGCAACTACATATACAGTGTGCATGTGTCCCATATGGCTGTTGCAACTACATATGCATTGTGCATGTTCCCCCATTGTCTGTTGCAACTACATATACAGTGTGCATGTGTCCCATATGTCTGTATCAACTACATATACAGTGTGCATGTGCCCCCTATGTTTGTTGCAACTACATATACAGTGAGCATGTGTCCCATATGTCTGTATCAACAACATATAGAGTGTACATGTGTCCCCTCTGTCTGTTGCAACTACATATACAGTGTTCCTGTGTCCCTATGTCTGTATCAACTACATATACAGTGTGCATGTGCCCCCTATGTCTGTTGCTACTACATATACAGTGCGCATGTGTCCCATATGTCTGTATCAACTACATATACAGTGTGCATGTGTCCCCTATGTATGTTGCTACTACATATACACTGTGCATGTGTCCCCTATGTCTGTATCAACTACATATACAGTGTGCATGTGTCCCCTATGTCTGTATCAACTACATATACAGTGTGTATGTGTCCCCTATGTCTGTTGCAACTACATATACACTGTGCATGTGCCCCCTATGTCTGTTGCAACTACATATACAATGTCCATTTGTCCCCTATGCCTGTTGCAACTACATATACAGTGTGCATGTGTCCACTATGTCTGTATCAACTACATATACACTGTGCATGTGTTCCCTATGCCTGTTGCAACTACACATTCAGTGTGCATGTGTCCCCTATGTCTGTTGCAACTACATATACAGTGTGCATGTGTCCCCTTTGCCTGTTGCAACTACATATACAGTGTGCATGTATCCTCTATGTCTGTATTAACTACATATACACTGTGCATGTGTCCCATATGTCTGTATCAACTGCATATACAGTGTGCATGTGTCCCATATGTTTGTTGCAACTACATATACACTGTGCATGTGCCCCCTATGTCTGTTGCAACTACATATACAGTGTGCATGTGTCCCATATGTCTGTATCAACTACATATACAGTGTGCATGTGCCCATATGTCTGTATCAATTATATATACAGTGTCCATGTGTCCCATATGTCTGTTGCAACTACATATACAATGTGCATGTATCCCCTTTGTCTGTTGCAATTACATATACAATGTGCATGTATCCCCCTTTGTCTGTTGCAACTACATATACAATTTGCATGTGTCCCCTTTGTTTGTTGCAACTACATATACATTGTGCATGTGTCCCCTATGTCTGTATCAACTACATATACTCTGTGCATGTGTCCAATATGTCTGTATCAACTGCATATACAGTATGCATGTGTCCCCTATGTATGTTGCAACAACCTATAAAGTGTGCGTGTTTCCCCTATGTCTGTATCAACTACATATACAGTGTGCATGTGTCCCCTTTGTCTGCTGCAACTACAAATACAGTGTACATGTGTCCCCTATATCTGTATCAACTACATATACACTGTGTATGTGTCCCCTAAGTTTGTATCAACTACATATACAGTGTGCATGTGTCCCCTATATCTGTATCAACTACATATACAGTGTGCATGTGTCCCCTATGTCTGTATCAACTACATATACAGTGTGCATGTGTCCCCTATGTCTGTATCAACTACATATACAGTGTACATGTGTCCATTATGTCTGTATCAACTACATATACAGTGTACATGTGTCCCCCCTGTCTGTTGCAACTACATATACACTGTGCATGTGTCCATTATGTCTGTATCAACTACATATACAGTGTACATGTGTCCCCCCTGTCTGTTGCAACTACATATACACTGTGCATGTGTCCCCTATGTATGTTGAAACTACATATACAGTGTGCATGTGTCCCCTATGTCTGTTGCAACTACATATACAGTGTGCATGTGTCCCCTATGTCTGTATCAAATACATATACAGTGTCCATATGTCCTCTCTGTCTGTTGCACCTACATATACAGTGTGCATGTGTCCCCTATTTCTGTTGCAACTACATATACAGTGTCCATATGTCCCCCCTGTCTGTTGCAACTACATATACAGTGTGCATGTGTCCCCTATGTCTGTATCAACTACATATAAAGTGTACATGTGTCCCCTATGTATGTTGAAACTACAAATACAGTGTGCATGTGTCCCCTATGTCTGTATCAACTACATAGACAGTGTACATGTGTCCCCTATGTATGTTGCAACTACATATACAGTGTGCATGTGTCCCCTATGTCTGTTGCAACTACATATACAGTGTGCATGTGTCCCCTATGTCTGTATTAACTACATATACAGTGTACATGTGTCCACTATGTCTGTTGAAACTACATATACAGTGTGCATTTGTCCCCTATTTCTGTATCAACTACACATACAGTGTGCATGTGTCCCCTATGTCCGTATCAACTACATATGCAGTGTGCATGTGTCCCCTATGTCAGTTGCAACTAGATATATAATGTGCATGTGTCCCCTATGTCAGTTGCAACTACATATACAGTGTGCATGTGTCCCCTATGTCAGTTGCAACTACATGTGCAATGTGCATGTGTCCCCTATGTCAGTTGCAACTACATATACAGTGTTCATGTGTCCCCTATGTCAGTTGCAACTACATATACAGTGTGCATGTGTCCCCTATGTCAGTTGCAACTACATATACAATGTGCATGTGTCCCCTATGTCAGTATCAACTACATATACACTGTGCCTGTGTCCCGTTTGTCAGTATCAACTACATATACAATGTGCATGTGTCCCCTATGTCAGTATCAACTACATATACAATGTACATGTTTCCCCTTTGTCTGATGCAACTACATATACAGTGTGCATGTGTCCCTTTGTCTATTGCAACTACATATACAATGTACATGTGTCCCCTTTGTCTGTATCAACTACATATACAGTGTGCATGTGTCCCCTATGTCTGTTGCAACTACACATATAGTGTGCACACCTCCCCTATGTCTATTGCAACTACACGTACAGTTTTATGCATCCCCTCTGTCTGTTTTAACTTGTATATTCAGTGTTCATGCGTCCCCTCTGTCTGTTTTAACTTGTATATTCAGTGTTCATGCCTCTGTGTGTTTTAAATTGTATATTCAGTGTTCATACGTCCCCTTTGTTTGTTTTAACTTTTATATTCAGTGTTCATGCATCCCCTCTGTCTGTTTTAACTTGTATATTCAGTGTTCATGCATCCCCTCTGTCTGTTTTAACTTGTATATTCAGTGTTCATGCATCCCCTCTGTCTGTTTTAACTTGTATATTCAGTGTTCATGCGTCCCCTCTGTCTGTTTTAACTTGTATATTCAGTGTCCATGCATCCCCTCTGTCTGTTTTAACTTGTATATTCAGTGTTCATGCATTGTTTTAACTTCTATGTACAGTGTTCGTGCATTGTTTTAACTTGTATATTCAGTATTCATGCATTGTTTTAACTTGTATATTCAGTGTTCATGCATCCCCTCTGTCTGTTAAACTTTTATATTCAGTGCTCGTGTGTCCCCTCTCTGTGTTTTAACTACATATACAGTGTCCATGCGTCCCCGATTGCTCCTATGTTGGTCTAATGTATAGTGGGTATCCTCTAGGTTGGTGTTGTCTGCCTGTTAGTTCATGTTTATCCCATCGATGTATGTTGCAACTGCATGCAGTGTTCATGTATTGCCTTGCCTCTATGTTCAGCTGACCCAGCCCAAACCTCCCTATTATAATGTATATTAAAATCATCAGGTTATCGAGTATTCAGTGATGGTTGGTGACAAAACTGTTCGAGTACAACACAGTTTAAATCACCCTGTTTGTTTAAATAGGGGACTCCCCTCATAGTAGAGTTCATGGAAAATAAAGGAATTAATTCCTACATAAGCCAATATTGGTGTATAGAATGTGTTACCTCACATACTAGAATTCGCCAGTCTTCCGATCATTCTAAATGCATTTTGGGGGGTTAAAACTTTAATCGAAACTGTATGAATTTCTGGAATCCTCCAAATTGCATCCCTATTTATCTGAGGGAGGTTGAGGGTTGTCATGAATGTATATTGGAGACATTATCAGAGAGACATTATCGTATTGGAAATAAATCCAATATGGCGACAAATTCCAAACGAGTCTCCACATATGTTGTTTTTCGAGGTTAACCGGTATTTCACATGGACAAAGGTGTCATTAACTAGTTTAAATGTTTATTTTTATTATAAATATACCTGGAACCAAGATATAACAAATTATAATATACCAAATGTTACGTCTCTTTTACAACATATTAAGTTACTAGCCCATTATGTAAACCCTGGTGTACATTACTAGCCCATTATGTAAACCCTGGTGTACATTACTAGCCCATTATATAAACCCTGGTGTACATTACTAGCCCATTATGTAAACCCTGGTGTACATTACTAGCCCATTATGTAAACTCTGGTGTAAGATACTAGCCCATTATGTAAACCCTGGTGTAATATACTAGCCCATTATGTAAACCCTGGTGTACATTACTAGCCCATTATGTAAACCCTGGTATACATTACAAGCCCATTATATAAACCCTGGTGTACATTACTAGCCCATTATGTAAACCCTGGTGTACATTACTAGCCCATTATGTAAACTCTGGTGTAAGATACTAGCCCATTATGTAAACCCTGGTGTACATTACTAGCCCATTATGTAAACTCTGGTGTAAGATACTAGCCCATTATGTAACCCCAGGTGTAAATTACTAGACCATTATGTAAACCCTGGTGTAAGATACTAGCCCATTATGTAACCCCAGGTGTACATTACTAGACCATTATGTAAACCCTGGTGTAAGTTACTAGCCCATTATGTAAACCCTGGTGTAAGATACTAGCCCATTATGTAACCGCTGGTGTAAGTTACTAGCCCATCATGTAACCCCAGGTGTACATTACTAGACCATTATGTAAACCCTGGTGTACATTACTAGACCATTATGTAAACCCTAGTATAAGTTACAAGCCCATTATGTAAACCCTGGTGTACATTACTAGACCATTATGTAAACCCTGGTGTAAGTTACTAGCCCATTATGTAAACCTTGGTGTAAGTTACTAGCCCATTATGTAAACCCTGGTGTAAGATACTAGCCCATTATGTAAACCCTGGTGTAAGTTACTAGCCCATTATGTAAACCCTGGTGTAAGTTACTAGCCCATTATGTAAACCCTGGTGTAAGTTACTAGCACATTATGTAACCATTAGTATAAGTTACTAGCACATTATGTAATCCCTGGTATAAGTTACTAGCACATTATATAACCATTGGTATCAGTTACTAGCACATTATGTAATCCCTGGTATAAGTGACTAGCACATTATGTAACCATTGGTATAAGTTACTAGCACATTATATAACCATTGGTAAAAGTTACTAGCACATTATATAGCCATTGGTATAAGTTACTAGCACATTATGTAACCATTGGTATAAGTTACTAGCACATTATATAACCATTGGTATAAGTTACTAGCACATTATATAACCATTGGTAAAAGTTACTAGCACATTATATAGCCATTGGTATAAGTTACTAGCACATTATGCAACCATTGGTGTTAGTTACTAGCACATTATGTAACCATTGGTATAAGTTACTAGCACATTATGCAACCATTGGTGTTAGTTACTAGCACATTATGTTACCATTGGTATAAGTTACTAGCACATTATGTAACCCCTGGTATAAGTTACTAGCACATTATGTAGCCATTGATATAAGTTACTAGCACATTATGTAACCCCTGGTATAAGTTACTAGCACATTGTGTACTCCCTGGTATAAGTTACTAGCACATTAGATAACCCCTGGTGTAAGTTACTAGAACATTATGTAACCATTGGTGTAAGTTACTATACTAGCACATTATATAACCATTGGTGTAAGTTACTATACTAGCACATTATATAACCATTGATGTAAGTTACTAGCACATTATATAACCATTGGTGTAAGTTACTAGCACATTATGTAACCATTGGTGTAAGTTACTAGCACATTATGTAACCATTGGTATAAGTTACTAGCACATTAGGTAACCCCTGTGTAACTGACTAGCACATTATGTAACATTGATGTAAGTTACTAGCACAGTATGTAACAATTGGTGTAAGTTACTAGCACATTATATAACCCCTGCTATAAGTTACTAGTACATTATGTAACCATTGGTATAAGTTACTAGCACATTATGTAACCAATGGTATAAGTTACTAGCACATTATGTAACCATTGGTGTAAGTTACTAGCACATTATATAACCATTGGTGTAAGTTACTAGCACATTATGTAACCATTGGTGTAAGTTACTAGAACATTATGTAACCATTGGTATTAATTACTAGCACATTATATAACCATTGGTATAAGTTACTAGAACATTATATAGTCATTGGTATAAGTTACTAGCACATTATGTAACCATTGGTGTAAGTTACTAGCACATTATATAACCATTGATGTAAGTTACTAGCAGATTATGTAACCATTGATGTAAGTTACTAGCACATTATGTAACAATTGGTGTAAGTTACTAGCACATTAGGTAACCCCTGGTATTAGTTACTAGCACATTATGTAACCCCTGGTGTAAGTTACTAGCACATTATGTAACCATTGATGTAAGTTATTAGCACAGTATGTAACAATTGGTGTAAGTTACTAGCACATTATTTAACCCCTGGTATAAGTTACTAGCACATTATGTAACCATTGGTGTTAGTTACTAGCACATTATGCAACCATTGGTGTTAGTTACTAGCACATTATGTAACCATTGGTATAAGTTACTAGCACATTATGTAACCATTGGTGTAAGTTACTAGCACATTATATAACCATTGGTGTAAGTTACTAGCACATTATGTAACCATTGGTGTAAGTTACTAGCACATTATGTAACCATTGATATAAGTTACTAGCACATTATGTAACCATTCGTATAAGTTACTAGCACATTATGTAACCATTGATATAAGTTACTAGCACATTATGTAGCCATTGGTATAAGTTACTAGCACATTATATAGCCATTGGTGTAAGTTACTAGCACATTATGTAACCCCTGGTATAAGTTACTAGCACATTATGTAACCATTGGTATAAGTTACTAGCACATTATGTAACCATTGGTATAAGTTACTAGAACATTATGTAACCATTGGTATAAGTTATTAGCACATTATGTAACCATTGGTATAAGTTACTAGCACATTATGTAACCATTGGTATAAGTTACTAGCACATTATGTAACCCCTGGTATAAGTTACTAGCACATTATGCAACCATTGTTATAAGTTAATAGCACATTATGTGACCATTGGTATAAGTTACTAGCACATTATGTAACCATTGGTATAAGTTACTAGCACATTATGTAACCATTGGTATAAATTACTAGCACATTATGTAACCATTGGTATGAGTTACTAGCACATTATATAGCCATTGGTGTAAATTACTAGAACATTTTTAACCCCTGGTATAAGTTACTAGCACATTATGTAACCCCTGGTGTAAGTTACTAGCACATTATGTAACCATTGATGTAAGTTACTAGCAGATTATGTAACCATTGATGTAAGTTACTAGCACATTATGTAACAATTGGTGTAAGTTACTAGCACATTAGGTAACCCCTGGTATTAGTTACTAGCACATTATGTAACCCCTGGTGTAAGTTACTAGCACATTATGTAACCATTGATGTAAGTTATTAGCACAGTATGTAACAATTGGTGTAAGTTACTAGCACATTATTTAACCCCTGGTATAAGTTACTAGCACATTATGTAACCATTGGTGTTAGTTACTAGCACATTATGCAACCATTGGTGTTAGTTACTAGCACATTATGTAACCATTGGTATAAGTTACTAGCACATTATGTAACCATTGGTGTAAGTTACTAGCACATTATATAACCATTGGTGTAAGTTACTAGCACATTATGTAACCATTGGTGTAAGTTACTAGCACATTATGTAACCATTGATATAAGTTACTAGCACATTATGTAACCATTCGTATAAGTTACTAGCACATTATGTAACCATTGATATAAGTTACTAGCACATTATGTAACCATTGGTATAAGTTACTAGCACATTATATAGCCATTGGTGTAAGTTACTAGCACATTATGTAACCCCTGGTATAAGTTACTAGCACATTATGTAACCCCTGGTATAAGTTACTAGCACATTATGTAACCATTGGTATAAGTTACTAGCACATTATGTAACCATTGGTATAAGTTACTAGAACATTATGTAACCATTGGTATAAGTTATTAGCACATTATGTAACCATTGGTATAAGTTACTAGCACATTATGTAACCCCTGGTATAAGTTACTAGCACATTATGTAACCATTGGTATAAGTTACTAGCACATTATGTAACCCCTGGTATAAGTTACTAGCACATTATGCAACCATTGTTATAAGTTAATAGCACATTATGTAACCATTGGTATAAGTTACTAGAACATTATGTAACCCCTGTTATAAGTTACTAGCACATTATATAACCATTGGTGTAAGTTACTATACTAGCACATTATATAACCATTGGTGTAAGTTACTAGCACATTATGTAACCATTGGTGTAAGTTACTAGCACATTATATAACCATTGGTGTAAGTTACTAGCACATTATATAACCATTGGTATAAGTTACTAGCACATTATGTTACCCCTGGTATAAGTTACTAGCACATTATATAACCCCTGGCATAAGTTACTAGCACATTATATATCCCCTGACATAAGTTACTAGCACATTATATAACCATTGGTGTAAGTTACTATACTAGCACATTATATAACCATTGGTGTAAGTTACTAGCACATTATGTAACCCCTGGTATAAGTTACTAGCACATTATATAACCATTGGTGTAAGTTACTATCACATTATGTAACCCCTAGTATAAGTTACTAGCACATTATATAACCATTGGTGTAAGTTACTAGCACATTATATAACCATTGGTGTAAGTTACTAGCACATTATATAACCATTGGTGTAAGTTACTAGCACATTATATATCCCCTGGTATAAGTTACTAGCACATTATATAACCATTGGTGTAAGTTACTAGCACATTATGTAACCCCTGGTATAAGTTACTAGCACATTATATAACCATTGGTGTAAGTTACTAGCACATTATATAACCCCTGGTATAAGTTACTAGCACATTATATAACCATTGGTGTAAGTTACTATACTAGCACATTATATAACCATTGGTGTAATTTACTAGCACATTATGTAACCATTGGTGTAAGTTACTAGCACATTATATAACCATTGGTGTAAGTTACTAGCACATTATATATCCCCTGGTATAAGTTACTAGCACATTATGTAACCCCTGGTGTAAGTTACTAGCACATTATGTAACCCCTGGTGTAAGTTACTAGCACATTATGTAACCATTGGTATAAGTTACTAGCACATTATGCAACCATTGGTGTTAGTTACTAGCACATTATGTAACAATTGGTATAAGTTACTAGTACATTATGCAACCATTGGTGTTAGTTACTAGCACATTATGTAACCATTGGTATAAGTTACTAGCACATTATGCAACCATTGGTGTTAGTTACTAGCACATTATGTTACCATTGGTATAAGTTACTAGCACATTATGTAACCCCTGGTATAAGTTACTAGCACATTATGTAGCCATTGATATAAGTTACTAGCACATTATGTAACCCCTGGTATAAGTTACTAGCACATTGTGTAATCCCTGGTATAAGTTACTAGCACATTAGATAACCCCTGGTATAAGTTACTAGAACATTATGTAACCATTGGTGTAAGTTACTATACTAGCACATTATATAACCATTGGTGTAAGTTACGAGCACATTATATAACCATTGGTATAGGTTACTAGCACATTATGTTACCCCTGATATAAGTTACTAGCACATTATATAACCCCTGGCATAAGTTACTAGCACATTATATAACCATTGGTGTAAGTTACTAGCACATTATATAACCATTGGTGTAAGTTACTATACTAGCACATTATATAACCATTGGTGTAAGTTACTATACTAGCACATTATATAACCATTGGTGTAAGTTACTATACTAGCACATTATATAACCATTGGTGTAAGTTACTAGCACATTATATAACCATTGGTGTAAGTTACTATACTAGCACATTATATAACCATTGGTGTAAGTTACTAGCACATTATGTAACCATTGGTGTAAGTTACTAGCACATTATATAACCATTGGTGTAAGTTACTAGCACATTATATAACCATTGGTATAAGTTACTAGCACATTATGTTACCCCTGGTATAAGTTACTAGCACATTATATAACCCCTGGCATAAGTTACTAGCACATTATATATCCCCTGGCATAAGTTACTAGCACATTATATAACCATTGGTGTAAGTTACTAGCACATTATGTAACCCCTGGTATAAGTTACTAGCACATTATATAACCATTGGTGTAAGTTACTAGCACATTATATTACCCCTGGTATAAGTTACTAGCACATTATATAACCATTGGTGTAAGTTACTATACTAGCACATTATACAACCATTGGTGTAAGTTACTAGCACATTAATGTAACCATTGGTGTAAGTTACTAGCACATTATGTAACCCCTGGTATAAGTTACTAGAACATTATGTAACCATTGGTATAAGTTACTAGCACATTATGTAACCCCTGGTATAAGTTACTAGCACATTATGTAACACCTGGTATAAGTTACTAGCACATTATGTAACCCCTGGTATAAGTTACTAGAACAGTATATATCCCCTGGTATAAGTTACTAGCACATTATATAACCCCTGGTATAAGTTACTAGAACATTATGTAACCCCTGTTATAAGTTACTAGCACATTATATAACCATTGGTGTAAGTTACTATACTAGCACATTATATAACCATTGGTGTAAGTTACTAGCACATTATGTAACCATTGGTGTAAGTTACTAGCACATTATATAACCATTGGTGTAAGTTACTAGCACATTATATAACCATTGGTATAAGTTACTAGCACATTATGTTACCCCTGGTATAAGTTACTAGCACATTATATATCCCCTGACATAAGTTACTAGCACATTATATAACCATTGGTGTAAGTTACTATACTAGCACATTATATAACCATTGGTGTAAGTTACTAGCACATTATGTAACCCCTGGTATAAGTTACTAGCACATTATATAACCATTGGTGTAAGTTACTATCACATTATGTAACCCCTGGTATAAGTTACTAGCACATTATATAACCATTGGTGTAAGTTACTAGCACATTATATAACCATTGGTGTAAGTTACTAGCACATTATATAACCATTGGTGTAAGTTACTAGCACATTATATATCCCCTGGTATAAGTTACTAGCACATTATATAACCATTGGTGTAAGTTACTAGCACATTATGTAACCCCTGGTATAAGTTACTAGCACATTATATAACCATTGGTGTAAGTTACTAGCACATTATATAACCCCTGGTATAAGTTACTAGCACATTATATAACCATTGGTGTAAGTTACTATACTAGCACATTATATAACCATTGGTGTAAGTTACTAGCACATTATGTAACCATTGGTGTAAGTTACTAGCACATTATATAACCATTGGTGTAAGTTACTAGCACATTATATATCCCCTGGTATAAGTTACTAGCACATTATATAACCATTGGTGTAAGTTACTAGCACATTATGTAACCGCTGGTATTAGTTACTAGCACATTATGTAACCGCTGGTATTAGTTACTAGCACATTATATAACCCCTGGTATAAGTTACTAGAACATTATGTAACCCCTGGTATTAGTTACTAGCACATTATGCAACCATTGGTGTAAGTTACTAGCACATTATGTAACCGCTGGTATTAGTTACTAGCACATTATGTAACCCCTGGTATAAGTTACTAGCACATTATGTAACCATTGGTGTAAGTTACTAGCACATTATGTAACCATTGGTTTAAGTTACTAGTACATAATGTAACCCTTGGTGTAAGTTACTAGCACTGTTTTGTTTATTCAGATACTCAATTCCTAGACTGGAGATATCAACCAGTGAACTAAATGAGATTGGTAAGAACAAAGAATAGCACAACAACATGCCTCGTTTTCTATGCACAATCTATTTACTGTATTTAATCAAATATATAAGTTCGGGGAAATGTCAATTGTTTGATTCATTAATGGGATCCATATTTAATTATACTGCATCTGTGTGGGGAAACAACAAAGGTAATGAACTGATCCATACTTGCAGAACAGTAAATACGAGTCGGAGACCTTGGGCGCTATCCGATGCGAATAGGGCGACAAGATATTTGATTAAACTTTTGAATTCGAATGAAAACACGATTTCCAGATTCCAGATCTTTAAAATGTTAGAACGTTGTTGTTGAAATGGAAATACATTTAACCGATCAATCTGAGCGTTGCAACTAGACAATATTGGCATGTCAAACATTGTGTTAGTAGGCTACATATTTCTCCAATAAAACAAAGAATAATAGACATAAACAAACATAAACATGGTATTCTAATGTTAGGCCTAATAATTCGAGCAGACTGAACTCGTATAGATCTAGCATATCTAAATATAGTTTCAAGTTCCCACTTTTTCCTCAATTACTGGTGCGGGCCGTTGTCTAATGTTGTTATTTTGTGGCCCAAACCATTTGTATATTTATTCTATGTATTGTATCTGTCTGTGTATGACATAATTATTTACTATTGATTTGCATTTTCATTCTATGTATTGTACCTGTATGTGTATGACATATTTACTATTGGGTTGTATGTTCATTCTATGTATTGTATGTGTATGTGTATGACATATTTACTATTGATTTGTATTTTCATTCTATGTATTGTATCTGTATGTGTATGACATAATTATTTACTATTGATTTGTATTTTCATGCTATGTATTGTATGTGTATGTGTATGACATATTTACTATTGATTTGTATGTTCATTCTATGTATTGTATCTGTATGTGTATGACATAATTATTTACTATTGATTTGTATTTTCATGCTATGTATTGTATCTGTATGTGTATGACATAATTATTTACTATTGATTTGTATTTTCATTCTATGTATTGTATGTGTATGTGTATGACATATTTATTATTGATTTGTATTTTCATTCTATGACATATGTACTATTGATTTGTATGTTCATTCTATGTATTGTATCTGTCTGTGTATGACATAATTATTTATTATTGATTTGTATTTTCATTCTATGTATTGTATCTGTATGTGTATGACATATTTACTATTGATTTGTATGTTCATTCTATGTATTGTATGTGTATGTGTATGACATATTTACTATTGATTTGTATTTTCATTCTATGTATTGTATCTGTATGTGTATGACATAATTATTTACTATTGATTTGTATTTTCATGCTATGTATTGTATCTGTATGTGTATGACATATTTACTATTGATTTGTATTTTCATTCTATGTATTGTATGTGTATGACATATTTACTATTGATTTGTATGTTCATTCTATGTATTGTATCTGTATGTGTATGACATATTTACTATTGATTTGTATTTTCATTCTATGTATTGTATGTGTATGACATATTTACTATTGATTTGTATTTTCATTCTATGTATTGTATCTGTCTGTGTATGACATATTTACTATTGATTTGTATTTTCATTCTATGTATTGTATATGTATGATATATTTACTATTGATTTGTATTTTCATTCTATGTATTGTATGTGTATGACATATTTACTATTGATTTTATTTTCATTCTATGTATTGTATTGTCTGTGTATGACATATTTACTATTGATTTGTATTTTCATTCTATGTATTGTATCTGTCTGTTTATGACATATTTACTATTGATTTGTATTTTCATTCTATGTATTGTATATGTATGATATATTTACTATTGATTTGTATTTTCATTCTATGTATTGTATGTGTATGTGTATGACATATTTACTATTGATTTGTATTTTCATTCTATGTATTGTATCTGTCTGTGTATGACATATTTACTATTGATTTGTATTTTCATTCTATGTATTGTTTGTGTATGACATATTTACTATTGATTTGTATTTTCATTCTATGTATTGTATCTGTCTGTGTATGACATATTATTTACTATTGATTTGTATTTTCATTCTATGTATTGTATGTGTCTGTGTATGACATATTTACTATTGATTTGTATTTTCATTCTATGTATTGTATGTGTATGACATATTTACTATTGATTTGTATTTTCATTCTATGTATTGTATCTGTATGTGTATGACATAATTTACTATTGATTTGTATTTTCATTCTATGTATTGTATCTGTATGTGTATGACATATTTACTATTGATTTGTATTTTCATTCTATGTATTGTATGTGTATGTGTATGACATATTTACTATTGATTTGTATGTTCATTCTATGTATTGTATCTGTATGTGTATGACATATTTACTATTGATTTGTATTTTCATTCTATGTATTGTATCTGTATGTGTATGACATATTTACTATTGATTTGTATTTTCATTCTATGTATTGTATGTGTATGTGTATGACATATTTACTATTGATTTGTATTTTCATTCTATGAATATTACTATTGATTTGTATGTTCATTCTATGTATTGTATCTGTTGTGTATGACATATTTACTATTGATTTGTATTTTCATTCTATGTATTGTATCTGTATGTGTATGACATATTTACTATTGATTTGTATGTTCATTCTATGTATTGTATCTGTATGTGTATGACATATTTACTATTGATTTGTATTTTCATTCTATGTATTGTATCTGTATGTGTATGACATATTTACTATTGATTTGTATTTTCATTCTATGTATTGTATCTGTATGTGTATGACATATTTACTATTGATTTGTATTTTCATTCTATGTATTGTATGTGTATGACATATTTACTATTGATTTGTATGTTCATTCTATGTATTGTATCTGTATGTGTATGACATATTTACTATTGATTTGTATTTTCATTCTATGTATTGTATGTGTATGACATATTTACTATTGATTTGTATTTTCATTCTATGTATTGTATGTGTATGACATATTTACTATTGATTTGTATTTTCATTCTATGTATTGTATCTGTCTGTGTATGACATATTTACTATTGATTTGTATTTTCATTCTATGTATTGTATCTGTCTGTGTATGACATATTTACTATTGATTTGTATTTTCATTCTATGTATTGTATGTGTATGATATATTTACTATTGATTTGTATTTTCATTCTATGTATTGTATGTGTATGTGTATGACATATTTACTATTGATTTGTATTTTCATTCTATGTATTGTATGTGTATGACATATTTACTATTGATTTGTATTTTCATTCTATGTATTGTATCTGTATGACATATTTACTATTGATTTGTATTTTCATTCTATGTATTGTATGTGTTGTGTATGACATATTTACTATTGATTTGTATTTTCATTTATGTATTGTATGTGTATGTGTATGACATATTTACTATTGATTTGTATTTTCATTCTATGTATTGTATCTGTATGTGTATGACATATTTACTATTGATTTGTATTTTCATTCTATGTATTGTATCTGTATGTGTATGACATATTTACTATTGATTTGTATTTTCATTCTATGTATTGTATCTGTATGTGTATGACATATTTACTATTGATTTGTATTTTCATTCTATGTATTGTATCTGTATGTGTATGACATATTACTATTGATTTGTATTTTCATTCTATGTATTGTATCTGTATGTGTATGACATATTTACTATTGATTTGTATTTTCATCTATGTATTGTATGTGTATTGACATATTTACTATTGATTTGTATGTTCATTCTATGTATTGTATCTGTCTGTGTATGACATATTTATATTGATTTGTATTTTCATTCTATGTATTGTATGTTTGTATGACATATTTATGGTTCTATAGTATTTGTATGACATATTTACTATTGATTTGTATGTTCATTCTATGTATTGTATCTGTATGTGTATGACATATTTACTATTGATTTGTATTTTCATTCTATGTATTGTATCTGTATGTGTATGACATATTTACTATTGATTTGTATTTTCATTCTATGTATTGTATCTGTTGTGTATGACATATTTACTATTGATTTGTATGTTCATTCTATGTATTGTATCTGTATGTGTATGACATATTTACTATTGATTTGTATTTTCATTCTATGTATTGTATGTGTATGACATATTTACTATTGATTTGTATTTTCATTCTATGTATTGTATCTGTATGTGTATGACATATTTACTATTGATTTGTATTTTCATTCTATGTATTGTATGTGTATGATATATTTACTATTGATTTGTATTTTCATTCTATGTATTGTATGTGTATGTGTATGACATATTTACTATTGATTTGTATTTTCATTCTATGTATTGTTTGTGTATGACATATTTACTATTGATTTGTATTTTCATTCTATGTATTGTATCTGTATGTGTATGACATATTTACTATTGATTTGTATTTTCATTCTATGTATTGTATCTGTATGTGTATGACATATTTACTATTGATTTGTATTTTCATTCTATGTATTGTATGTGTTGATATTTACTATTGATTTGTATTTCATTCTATGTATTGTATGTATGTAATATTTACTATTGATTGTTTTTATATGTATTGTTGTGTATGACATATTTACTATTGATTTGTATTTTCATTCTAGTATTTTGTGTATGACATTTTACTATTGATTTGTATTTCATTCTATGTATTGTATCTGTATGTGTATGACATATTTACTATTGATTTGTATTTTCATTCTATGTATTGTATCTGTATGTGTATGACATATTTACTATTGATTTGTATTTTCATTCTATGTATTGTATCTGTCTGTGTATGACATATTTACTATTGATTTGTATTTTCATTCTATGTATTGTATCTGTCTGTGTATGACATATTTACTATTGATTTGTATTTTCATTCTATGTATTGTATGTGTATGTGTATGACATATTTACTATTGATTTGTATTTTCATTCTATGTATTGTATCTGTATGTGTATGACATATTTACTATTGATTTGTATTTTCATTCTATGTATTGTATGTGTATGTGTATGACATATTTACTATTGATTTGTATTTTCATTCTATGTATTGTATGTGTATGTGTATGACATATTTACTATTGATTTGTATTTTCATTCTATGTATTGTATCTGTATGTGTATGACATATTTACTATTGATTTGTATTTTCATTCTATGTATTGTATCTGTATGTGTATGACATATTTACTATTGATTTGTATTTTCATTCTATGTATTGTATCTGTCTGTGTATGACATATTTACTATTGATTTGTATTTTCATTCTATGTATTGTATGTGTATGTGTATGACATATTTACTATTGATTTGTATTTTCATTCTATGTATTGTATCTGTATGTGTATGACATATTTACTATTGATTTGTATTTTCATTCTATGTATTGTATCTGTATGTGTATGACATATTTACTATTGATTTGTATTTTCATTCTATGTATTGTATCTGTCTGTGTATGACATATTTACTATTGATTTGTATTTTCATTCTATGTATTGTATGTGTATGTGTATGACATATTTACTATTGATTTGTATTTTCATTCTATGTATTGTATCTGTCTGTGTATGACATATTTACTATTGATTTGTATTTTCATTCTATGTATTGTATCTGTCTGTGTATGACATATTTACTATTGATTTGTATTTTCATTCTATGTATTGTATCTGTATGTGTATGACATATTTACTATTGATTTGTATTTTCATTCTATGTATTGTATCTGTATGTGTATGACATATTTACTATTGATTTGTATTTTCATTCTATGTATTGTATCTGTATGTGTATGACATATTTACTATTGATTTGTATTTTCATTCTATGTATTGTATGTGTATGTGTATGACATATTTACTATTGATTTGTATTTTCATTCTATGTATTGTATCTGTATGTGTATGACATATTTACTATTGATTTGTATTTTCATTCTATGTATTGTATCTGTATGTGTATGACATATTTACTATTGATTTGTATTTTCATTCTATGTATTGTATGTGTATGACATATTTACTATTGATTTGTATTTTCATTCTATGTATTGTATCTGTCTGTGTATGACATATTTACTATTGATTTGTATTTTCATTCTATGTATTGTATGTGTATGACATATTTACTATTGATTTGTATGTTCATGCTATGTATTGTATTGTTGTGTATGACATATTTACTATTGATTTGTATTTTCATTCTATGTATTGTATCTGTCTGTGTATGACATATTTACTATTGATTTGTATTTTCATTCTATGTATTGTATCTGTCTGTGTATGACATATTTACTATTGATTTGTATTTTCATTCTATGTATTGTATGTGTATGTGTATGACATATTTACTATTGATTTGTATTTTCATTCTATGTATTGTATCTGTTGTGTATGACATATTTACTATTGATTTGTATTTTCATTCTATGTATTGTATCTGTATGTGTATGACATATTTACTATTGATTTGTATTTTCATTCTATGTATTGTATCTGTCTGTGTATGACATATTTACTATTGATTTGTATTTTCATTCTATGTATTGTATGTGTATGTGTATGACATATTTACTATTGATTTGTATTTTCATTCTATGTATTGTATCTGTATGTGTATGACATATTTACTATTGATTTGTATTTTCATTCTATGTATTGTATGTGTATGACATATTTACTATTGATTTGTATGTTCATTCTATGTATTGTATCTGTATGTGTATGACATATATTTACTATTGATTTGTATTTTCATTCTATGTATTGTATGTGTATGTGTATGACATATTTACTATTGATTTGTATTTTCATTCTATGTATTGTATGTGTATGACATATTTACTATTGATTTGTATTTTCATTCTATGTATTGTATCTGTCTGTGTATGACATATTTACTATTGATTTGTATTTTCATTCTATGTATTGTATCTGTATGTGTATGACATATTTACTATTGATTTGTATGTTCATTCTATGTATTGTATGTGTATGTGTATGACATATTTACTATTGATTTGTATTTTCATTCTATGTATTGTATCTGTCTGTGTATGACATATTTACTATTGATTTGTATTTTCATTCTATGTATTGTATGTGTATGACATATTTACTATTGATTTGTATTTTCATTCTATGTATTGTATCTGTCTGTGTATGACATATTTACTATTGATTTGTATTTTCATTCTATGTATTGTATCTGTATGTGTATGACATATTTACTATTGATTTGTATTTTCATTCTATGTATTGTATGTGTATGTGTATGACATATTTACTATTGATTTGTATTTTCATTCTATGTATTGTATGTGTATGACATATTTACTATTGATTTGTATTTTCATTCTATGTATTGTATCTGTCTGTGTATGACATATTTACTATTGATTTGTATGTTCATTCTATGTATTGTATGTGTATGTGTATGACATATTTACTATTGATTTGTATTGTCATTCTATGTATTGTATCTGTATGTGTATGACATATTATTTACTATTGATTTGTATTTTCATTCTATGTATTGTATGTGTATGACATATTTACTATTGATTTGTATGTTCATTCTATGTATTGTATGTGTATGTGTATGACATATTTACTATTGATTTGTATTTTCATTCTATGTATTGTATCTGTCTGTGTATGACATATTTACTATTGATTTGTATTTTCATTCTATGTATTGTATCTGTATGTGTATGACATATTTACTATTGATTTGTATTTTCATTCTATGTATTGTATCTGTCTGTGTATGACATATTTACTATTGATTTGTATTTTCATTCTATGTATTGTATGTGTATGTGTATGACATATTTACTATTGATTTGTATTTTCATTCTATGTATTGTATCTGTATGTGTATGACATATTTTACTATTGATTTGTATTTTCATTCTATGTATTGTATCTGTATGTGTATGACATATTTACTATTGATTTGTATTTTCATTCTATGTATTGTTCTGTATGTGTATGACATATTTACTATTGATTTGTATTTTCATTCTATTATTGTATTGTATGTGTATGACATATTTACTATTGATTTGTATTTCATTCTATGTATTGTATCTGTCTGTGTATGACATATTTACTATTGATTTGTATTTTCATTCTATGTATTGTATGTGTATGTGTATGACATATTTACTATTGATTTGTATTTTCATTCTATGTATTGTATCTGTCTGTGTATGACATATTTACTATTGATTTGTATTTTCATTCTATGTATTGTATCTGTATGTGTATGACATATTTACTATTGATTTGTATGTTCATTCTATGTATTGTATGTGTATGTGTATGACATATTTACTATTGATTTGTATTTTCATTCTATGTATTGTATGTGTATGACATATTTACTATTGATTTGTATGTTCATTCTATGTATTGTATCTGTATGTGTATGACATATTTACTATTGATTTGTATTTTCATTCTATGTATTGTATCTGTATGTGTATGACATATTTACTATTGATTTGTATTTTCATTCTATGTATTGTATGTGTATGACATATTTACTATTGATTTGTATTTTCATTCTATATTGTATCTGTCTGTGTATGACATATTTACTATTGATTTGTATTTTCATTCTATGTATTGTATGTGTATGTGTATGACATATTTACTATTGATTTGTATTTTCATTCTATGTATTGTATCTGTATGTGTATGACATATTTACTATTGATTTGTATTTTCATTCTATGTATTGTATGTGTATGTGTATGACATATTTACTATTGATTTGTATGTTCATTCTATGTATTGTATGTGTATGACATATTTACTATTGATTTGTATTTTCATTCTATGTATTGTATCTGTCTGTGTATGACATATTTACTATTGATTTGTATGTTCATTCTATGTATTGTATGTGTATGTGTATGACATATTTACTATTGATTTGTATTTTCATTCTATGTATTGTATCTGTATGTGTATGACATATTTACTATTGATTTGTATTTTCATTCTATGTATTGTATCTGTCTGTGTATGACATATTTACTATTGAT
>JABXNX010001547.1:0-12400 GCA_014843695.1 Archivesica marissinica | reverse complement strand
TGATACAGCATAATCGTACCTGACTGAGACAATGCATTAGTAACATACTGAGCTATGTCTCTATCTGATACAGCATAATCGTACCTGACTGAGACAATGCATTAGTAACATACTGAGCTATGTCTCTATCTGATACAGTATAATCGTACCTGACTGAGACAATACATTAGTAACATACTGAGCTATGTCTGATACAGTATAATCGTACCTGACTGAGACAATACATTAGTAACATACTGAGCTATGTCTGATACAGCATAATCGTACCTGACTGAGACAATGCATTAGTAACATACTGAGCTATGTCTCTATCTGATACAGCATAATCGTACCTGACTGAGACAATGCATTAGTAACATACTGAGCTATGTCTGATACAGCATAATCGTACCTGACTGAGACAATGCATTAGTAACATACTGAGCTATGTCTCTATCTGATACAGCATAATCGTACCTGACTGAGACAATGCATTAGTAACGTCCTGAGCTATGTCTCTATCTGATACAGCATAATCGTACCTGACTGAGACAATGCATTAGTAACATACTGAGCTATGTCTCTATCTGATACAGCATAATCGTACCTGACTGAGACAATGCATTAGTAACATACTGAGCTATGTCTCTATCTGATACAGCATAATCGTACCTGACTGAGACAATGCATTAGTAACATACTGAGCTATGTCTCTATCTGATACAGTATAATCGTACCTGACTGAGACAATGCATTAGTAACATACTGAGCTATGTCTGATACAGTATAATCGTACCTGACTGAGACAATGCATTAGTAACATACTGAGCTATATCTGATACAGTATAATCGTACCTGACTGAGACAATACATTAGTAACATACTGAGCTATGTCTGATACAGTATAATCGTACCTGACTGAGACAATGCATTAGTAAAATACTGAGCTATATCTGATACAGTATAATCGTACCTGACTGAGACAATACATTAGTAACATACTGAGCTATGTCTGATACAGTATAATCGTACCTGACTGAGACAATACATTAGTAACATACTGAGCTATGTCTCTATCTGATACAGCATAATCGTACCTGACTGAGACAATGCATTAGTAACATACTGAGCTATGTCTCTATCTGATACAGTATAATCGTACCTGACTGAGACAATGCATTAGTAACATACTGAGCTATGTCTGATACAGTATAATCGTACCTGACTGAGACAATGCATTAGTAACATACTGAGCTATATCTGATACAGTATAATCGTACCTGACTGAGACAATACATTAGTAACATACTGAGCTATGTCTGATACAGTATAATCGTACCTGACTGAGACAATACATTAGTAACATACTGAGCTATGTCTGATACAGTATAATCGTACCTGACTGAGACAATACATTAGTAACATACTGAGCTATGTCTGATACAGTATAATCGTACCTGACTGAGACAATGCATTCGAGAATGTATATTTATGTAGAGCAACTTCCTCGTCAAATTCTTTGCCTTCGTTTGGTGTTCTCAGATATACAGTATCTCCAACTAGCTTTGTTGTACTGTAAATAGTGAATAGTAAATGTAAGGGAGAGCGTGGAAGTCGTGATAGCGCAGTGGATGCGCGCTCGCTTCAGGTGCGATAGGTCCGGACTTCGAACCCCACTTGAGCCGTTACGATTTTACTCTTAGGCAAGGCATTTAAATTCTTCTCTCCCTCGTGTCCATGGATTCCATCAGGAATGAGTTCTCGAGAGTGATTATAGTTATAGGAACTTGTTTTGCAATCAAGCTAAAATAAAATGGTCTAGAAAAAGACAGCTTAGTTTATAAAAAAATAGTTCTAGATCGATTGCGAAACAAGTTCCTATGACTTATATTAATCACTCCAAAGACCTCATTCCTGATTGAAAAGAGAATGGCCAAGTGGAATTTAAACACCTTGCCTAAGGGCACAATCGTAACGGCTACAGCTGGAGAGGGATAGAGAGGTTGCCTCATTACATAACACAAGAGGGCCTGCAAATAACAAACCTTTCAATGATTCCCAAGAAGAAGTCGCTGCAAGGTTTCCTCTATGTTCCCTTGCAACCGAGGCTGTCCCATTAGCGCAGTGGTTAGCGCGCTCGCTTCTCGCCAATGCAACCCAGGTTCGATCCACGCACACGGAAGTATGTGAGATGGTCGTCTGCTCGGACATGTTGGTTTTCTCCCCAGGTATTCCGGTTTCCTCCCACAGGAAGGACCACATATATGCTTTCATCCGCGCCAATGAGAGTGATTGATATAAGTTGTTAAAATTTGCTTCGCAATCGTTGTAAAAATAAATCAAGTTTAACCCATTCAACACCAAGTAACTCACATGGACTGGTCCATGATATTCATAAACCAATAAATGAATCAGAAAATCACATTTGGACAAGTTCATTTATCAAAATGGGTAATTATGTCTAAAAATAGTCATATCACGGCAAAAAGTGCAGATCCTGATGAGACGGCTCGTCACGAGCCGGCTCATCTGGATCTACACTTTTTTGTAAGCCAATTTAGAGGTCTGTGGTGTTGAAAGGGTTAAACCTAGTAGTTGATCCTGTACCCCCAGTTGAACAACATTGGTAGGTTATTGAATGGATGCTATCTACTGACTCCATTCAAACATGGTACATAAAGGCCACTGGTACATAAAGGCCACTGGTACTGGTACATAAATGCCACTGGTACATAAAGGCCACTGGTACATAAAGGCCACTGGTACTGGTACATAAAGGCCACTGGTACATAAAGGCCACTGGTACATAAAGGCCACTGGTACATAAAGGTCACTGGTACATAAAGGCCACTAGTACATAAAGGCCACTGGTACATAAAGGCTACTGGTACATAAAGGTCACTGGTACATAAAGGCCACTGGTATATAAAGGCCACTGGTACATAAATGCCACTGGTATATAAAGGCCACTGGTACTGGTACATAAAGGCCACTGGTACATAAAGGTCACTGGTACATAAAGGCCACTGGTACATAAAGGCTACTGGTACATAAAGGCCACTGGTACATAAAGGCCACTGGTACATGGTCACTGGTACATAAAGGCCACTGGTACATAAAGGCCACTGGTACATAAATGCCACTGGTATATAAAGGCCACCGGTACATAAAGGCCACTGGTACATAAAGGCCACTGGTATATAAAGGCCACTGGTACATAAATGCCACTGGTATATAAAGGCCACTGGTACTGGTACATAAAGGCCACTGGTACATAAAGGTCACTGGTACATAAAGGCCACTGGTACATAAAGGCTACTGGTACATAAAGGCCACTGGTACATAAAGGCCACTGGTACATGGTCACTGGTACATAAAGGCCACTGGTACTGGTACATAAAGGCCACTGGTACATAAAGGCCACTGGTACATAAGGGTCACTGGTACATAAAGGCCACTGGTACATAAAGGCTACTGGTACATAAAGGCTACTGGTACATAAAGGCCAGTGGTATATAAAGGCCACTGGTACATAAAGGCTACTGGTATATAAATGCCACTGGTACATAAAGGCCACAGGTACATAAAGGCTACTGGTACATAAAGGCTACTGGTATATAAAGGCCACTGGTACATAAAGGCTACTGGTACATAAAGGCCACTGGTACATAAAGGCTACTGGTACATAAAGGCCACTGGTACATAAAGGCCACTGGTTCATAAAGGCCACTGGTACATAAAGGCCACTGGTACATAAAGGCCACTGGTACATAAAGGCTACTGGTACATAAAGGCTACTGGTACATAAAGGCTACTGGTACATAAAGGCTACTGGTACATAAAGGCCACTGGTACATAAAGGCCATGGTACATACATGCCACTAGTACATAAAGGCCACTGGTACATAAATGCCACTGGTACATAAAGGCTACTGGTACATAAAGGGTACTGGTACATAAAGGCCACTGGTACATAAAGGCCACTGGTACATAAAGGCCACTGGTACTGGTACATAAAGGCCACTGGTACATAAAGGCTACTGGTACATAAAGGCTACTGGTACATAAAGGTCACTGGTACATAAAGGCTACTGGTACATAAAGGCTACTGGTACATAAAGGCCACTGGTACATAAAGGCTACTGGTACATAAAGGCCACTGGTACATAAAGGCTACTGGTACATAAAGGTCACTGGTACATAAAGGCCACTGGTACATAAAGGCCACTGGTACATAAAGGCCACTGGTACATAAAGGCTACTGGTACATAAAGGTCACTGGTACTGGTACATAAAGGCCACTGGTACATAAAGGCCACTGGTACTGGTACATAAAGGTCACTGGTACATAAATGCCACTGGTATATAAAGGCCACTGGTACATAAATGCCACTGGTATATAAAGGCCACTGGTACATAAAGGCTACTGGTACATAAAGGCCACTGGTACTGGTACATAAAGGCTACTGGTACATAAAGGCCACTGGTATATAAAGGCCACTGGTACATAAAGGCTACTGGTACATAAAGGCCACTGGTACTGGTACATAAAGGCCACTGGTACATAAAGGCCACTGGTACTGGTACATAAATGCCACTGGTACATAAAGGCCACTGGTACATAAAGGCCACTGGTACTGGTACATAAAGGCCACTGGTACATAAAGGCCACTGGTACATAAAGGCCACTGGTACATAAAGGCCACTGGTACATAAAGGCCACTGTTACATAAAGGTCACTGGTACATAAAGGCCACTGGTACATAAAGGCTACTGGTACATAAAGGCTACTGGTACATAAAGGCCACTGGTACATAAAGGCTACTGGTACATAAAGGTCACTGGTACTGGTACATAAAGGCCACTGGTACATAAAGGCCACTGGTACTATAAAGGCCACTGGTACATAAAGGCTACTGGTACATAAAGGCCACTGGTACATAAAGGCTACTGGTACATAAAGGCCACTGGTACATAAAGGCTACTGGTACATAAAGGTCACTGGTACATAAAGGCCACTGGTACATAAAGGCCACTGGTACATAAAGGCCACTGGTACATAAAGGCTACTGGTACATAAAGGTCACTGGTACTGGTACATAAAGGCCACTGGTACATAAAGGCCACTGGTACTGGTACATAAAGGTCACTGGTACATAAATGCCACTGGTATATAAAGGCCACTGGTACATAAATGCCACTGGTATATAAAGGCCACTGGTACATAAAGGCTACTGGTACATAAAGGCCACTGGTACTGGTACATAAAGGCTACTGGTACATAAAGGCCACTGGTATATAAAGGCCACTGGTACATAAAGGCTACTGGTACATAAAGGCCACTGGTACTGGTACATAAAGGCCACTGGTACATAAAGGCCACTGGTACTGGTACATAAATGCCACTGGTACATAAAGGCCACTGGTACATAAAGGCCACTGGTACTGGTACATAAAGGCCACTGGTACATAAAGGCCACTGGTACATAAAGGCCACTGGTACATAAAGGTCACTGGTACATAAAGGCCACTGGTACATAAAGGCTACTGGTACATAAATGCCACTGGTACATAAAGGCCAGTGGTACATAAAGGCCACTGGTACATAAAGGCCACTGGTACATAAAGGCCACTGGTACATAAATGCCACTGGTATATAAAGGCCACTGGTACATAAAGGCCACTGGTACATAAAGGCCACTGGTATATAAAGGCCACTGGTACATAAATGCCACTGGTATATAAAGGCCACTGGTACTGGTACATAAAGGCCACTGGTACATAAAGGTCACTGGTACATAAAGGCCACTGGTACATAAAGGCTACTGGTACATAAAGGCTACTGGTACATAAAGGCCACTGGTACATAAAGGCCACTGGTACATGGTCACTGGTACATAAAGGCCACTGGTACTGGTACATAAAGGCCACTGGTACATAAAGGCCACTGGTACATAAGGGTCACTGGTACATAAAGGCCACTGGTACATAAAGGCTACTGGTACATAAAGGCTACTGGTACATAAAGGCCAGTGGTATATAAAGGCCACTGGTACATAAAGGCTACTGGTATATAAATGCCACTGGTACATAAAGGCCACAGGTACATAAAGGCTACTGGTACATAAAGGCTACTGGTATATAAAGGCCACTGGTACATAAAGGCTACTGGTACATAAAGGCCACTGGTACATAAAGGCTACTGGTACATAAAGGCCACTGGTACATAAAGGCTACTGGTACATAAAGGTCACTGGTACATAAAGGCCACTGGTACATAAAGGCCACTGGTACATAAAGGCCACTGGTACATAAAGGCTACTAGTACATAAAGGTCACTGGTACTGGTACATAAAGGCCACTGGTACATAAAGGCCACTGGTACTGGTACATAAAGGTCACTGGTACATAAATGCCACTGGTATATAAAGGCCACTGGTACATAAAGGCCACTGGTATATAAAGGCCACTGGTACATAAAGGCTACTGGTACATAAAGGCCACTGGTACTGGTACATAAAGGCTACTGGTACATAAAGGCCACTGGTATATAAAGGCCACTGGTACATAAAGGCTACTGGTACATAAAGGCCACTGGTACTGGTACATAAAGGCCACTGGTACATAAAGGCCACTGGTACATAAAGGCCACTGGTACTGGTACATAAAGGCCACTGGTACATAAAGGCCACTGGTACATAAAGGCCACTGGTACATAAAGGTCACTGGTACATAAAGGCCACTGGTACATAAAGGCTACTGGTACATAAATGCCACTGGTACATAAAGGCCAGTGGTACATAAAGGCCACTGGTACATAAAGGCCACTGGTACATAAAGGCCACTGGTACATAAATGCCACTGGTATATAAAGGCCACTGGTACATAAAGGCCACTGGTACATAAAGGCCACTGGTATATAAAGGCCACTGGTACATAAATGCCACTGGTATATAAAGGCCACTGGTACTGGTACATAAAGGCCACTGGTACATAAAGGCCACTGGTACATAAAGGCCACTGTTACATAAAGGTCACTGGTACATAAAGGCCACTGGTACATAAAGGCTACTGGTACATAAAGGATACTGGTACATAAAGGCCACTGGTACATGGTCACTGGTACATAAAGGCCACTGGTACATAAAGGCCACTGGTACATAAGGCCACTGGTACATAAAGGCCACTGGTACATAAAGGCCACTGGTACTGGTACATAAAGGCCACTGGTACATAAAGGCCACTGGTACATAAAGGCCACTGGTACATAAAGGCCACTGGTACATAAAGGCCACTGGTACATAAAGGCCACTGGTACATAAAGGCCACTGGTACATAAAGGCCACTGGTACATAAAGGCCACTGGTACATAAAGGCCACTGGTACATAAAGGCCACTGGTACATAAAGGCCACTGGTACATAAAGGCCACTGGTATATAAAGGCCACTGGTACATAAATGCCACTGGTATATAAAGGCCACTGGTACTGGTACATAAAGGCCACTGGTACATAAAGGCCACTGGTACATAAAGGCCACTGTTACATAAAGGTCACTGGTACATAAAGGCCACTGGTACATAAAGGCTACTGGTACATAAAGGATACTGGTACATAAAGGCCACTGGTACATGGTCACTGGTACATAAAGGCCACTGGTACATAAAGGCCACTGGTACATAAAGGCCACTGGTACATAAAGGCCACTGGTACATAAAGGCCACTGGTACTGGTACATAAAGGCCACTGGTACATAAAGGTCACTGGTACATAAAGGCCACTGGTACATAAAGGCCACTGGTACATAAAGGCCACTGGTACATAAAGGCTACTGGTACATAAAGGTCACTGGTACTGGTACATAAAGGCCACTGGTACATAAAGGCCACTGGTACTGGTACATAAAGGTCACTGGTACATAAATGCCACTGGTATATAAAGGCCACTGGTACATAAATGCCACTGGTATATAAAGGCCACTGGTACATAAAGGCTACTGGTACATAAAGGCCACTGGTACTGGTACATAAAGGCTACTGGTACATAAAGGCCACTGGTATATAAAGGCCACTGGTACATAAAGGCTACTGGTACATAAAGGCCACTGGTACTGGTACATAAAGGCCACTGGTACATAAAGGCCACTGGTACTGGTACATAAATGCCACTGGTACATAAAGGCCACTGGTACATAAAGGCCACTGGTACATAAAGGCCACTGGTACATAAAGGCCACTGGTACATAAAGGCCACTGGTACATAAAGGTCACTGGTACATAAAGGCCACTGTTACATAAAGGTCACTGGTACATAAAGGCCACTGGTACATAAAGGCTACTGGTACATAAAGGCTACTGGTACATAAAGGCCACTGGTACATAAAGGCTACTGGTACATAAAGGTCACTGGTACATAAAGGCCACTGGTACATAAAGGCCACTGGTACATAAAGGCTACTGGTACATAAAGGCTACTGGTACATAAAGGCCACTGGTACATAAAGGCTACTGGTACATAAAGGCCACTGGTACATAAAGGCTACTGGTACATAAAGGTCACTGGTACATAAAGGCCACTGGTACATAAAGGCCACTGGTACATAAAGGCTACTGGTACATAAAGGCTACTGGTACATAAAGGCCACTGGTACATAAAGGCTACTGGTACATAAAGGCCACTGGTACATAAAGGCTACTGGTACATAAAGGTCACTGGTACATAAAGGCCACTGGTACATAAAGGCCACTGGTACATAAAGGCCACTGGTACATAAAGGCTACTGGTACATAAAGGCCACTGGTACATAAAGGCTACTGGTACATAAAGGCCACTGGTATATAAAGGCCACTGGTACATAAAGGCTACTGGTACATAAAGGCCACTGGTACTGGTACATAAAGGCCACTGGTACATAAAGGCCACTGGTACTGGTACATAAATGCCACTGGTACATAAAGGCCACTGGTACATAAAGGCCACTGGTACTGGTACATAAAGGCCACTGGTACATAAAGGCCACTGGTACATAAAGGCCACTGGTACATAAAGGTCACTGGTACATAAAGGCCACTGGTACATAAAGGCTACTGGTACATAAATGCCACTGGTACATAAAGGCCAGTGGTACATAAAGGCCACTGGTACATAAAGGCCACTGGTACATAAAGGCCACTGGTACATAAATGCCACTGGTATATAAAGGCCACTGGTACATAAAGGCCACTGGTACATAAAGGCCACTGGTATATAAAGGCCACTGGTACATAAATGCCACTGGTATATAAAGGCCACTGGTACTGGTACATAAAGGCCACTGGTACATAAAGGTCACTGGTACATAAAGGCCACTGGTACATAAAGGCTACTGGTACATAAAGGCTACTGGTACATAAAGGCCACTGGTACATAAAGGCCACTGGTACATGGTCACTGGTACATAAAGGCCACTGGTACTGGTACATAAAGGCCACTGGTACATAAAGGCCACTGGTACATAAGGGTCACTGGTACATAAAGGCCACTGGTACATAAAGGCTACTGGTACATAAAGGCTACTGGTACATAAAGGCCAGTGGTATATAAAGGCCACTGGTACATAAAGGCTACTGGTATATAAATGCCACTGGTACATAAAGGCCACAGGTACATAAAGGCTACTGGTACATAAAGGCTACTGGTATATAAAGGCCACTGGTACATAAAGGCTACTGGTACATAAAGGCCACTGGTACATAAAGGCTACTGGTACATAAAGGCCACTGGTACATAAAGGCTACTGGTACATAAAGGTCACTGGTACATAAAGGCCACTGGTACATAAAGGCCACTGGTACATAAAGGCCACTGGTACATAAAGGCTACTAGTACATAAAGGTCACTGGTACTGGTACATAAAGGCCACTGGTACATAAAGGCCACTGGTACTGGTACATAAAGGTCACTGGTACATAAATGCCACTGGTATATAAAGGCCACTGGTACATAAAGGCCACTGGTATATAAAGGCCACTGGTACATAAAGGCTACTGGTACATAAAGGCCACTGGTACTGGTACATAAAGGCTACTGGTACATAAAGGCCACTGGTATATAAAGGCCACTGGTACATAAAGGCTACTGGTACATAAAGGCCACTGGTACTGGTACATAAAGGCCACTGGTACATAAAGGCCACTGGTACATAAAGGCCACTGGTACATAAAGGCCACTGGTACATAAAGGCCACTGGTACATAAAGGTCACTGGTACATAAAGGCCACTGGTACATAAAGGCTACTGGTACATAAAGGCCACTGGTACATAAAGGCCACTGGTACATAAAGGCCACTGGTACATAAAGGCCACTGGTACATAAAGGCCACTGGTACATGGCCACTGGTACATAAAGGCCACTGGTACATAAAGGCCACTGGTACATAAAGGCCACTGGTACTGGTACATAAAGGCCACTGGTACATAAAGGCCACTGGTACATAAAGGCCACTGGTACATAAAGGCCACTGGTACATAAAGGCCACTGGTACATAAAGGCCACTGGTACATAAAGGCTACTGGTACATAAAGGCCACTGGTACATAAAGGCCACTGGTACATAAAGGCCACTGGTACATAAAGGCCACTGGTACATAAAGGCCACTGGTACATAAAGGCCACTGGTACATAAAGGCTACTGGTACATAAAGGCCACTGGTACATAAAGGCTACTGGTACATAAAGGCCACTGGTACATAAAGGCTACTGGTACATAAAGGTCACTGGTACATAAAGGCCACTGGTACATAAAGGCCACTGGTACATAAAGGCCACTGGTACATAAAGGCTACTGGTACATAAAGGTCACTGGTACTGGTACATAAAGGCCACTGGTACATAAAGGCCACTGGTACTGGTACATAAAGGTCACTGGTACATAAATGCCACTGGTATATAAAGGCCACTGGTACATAAATGCCACTGGTATATAAAGGCCACTGGTACATAAAGGCTACTGGTACATAAAGGCCACTGGTACTGGTACATAAAGGCTACTGGTACATAAAGGCCACTGGTACATAAAGGCTACTGGTACATAAAGGCCACTGGTACTGGTACATAAAGGCCACTGGTACATAAAGGCCACTGGTACTGGTACATAAAGGCCACTGGTACATAAAGGCCACTGGTACATAAAGGCCACTGGTACTGGTACATAAAGGCCACTGGTACATAAAGGCCACTGGTACATAAAGGCCACTGGTACATAAAGGCCACTGGTACATAAAGGTCACTGGTACATAAAGGCCACTGGTACATAAAGGCTACTGGTACATAAAGGCCACTGGTACATAAAGGCCAGTGGTACATAAAGGCCACTGGTACATAAAGGCCACTGGTACATAAATGCCACTGGTACATAAAGGCCACTGGTACATAAAGGCCACTGGTACATAAAGGCCACTGGTATATAAAGGCCACTGGTACATAAATGCCACTGGTATATAAAGGCCACTGGTACTGGTACATAAAGGCCACTGGTACATAAAGGCCACTGGTACATAAAGGCCACTGGTACATAAAGGCTACTGGTACATAAAGGCTACTGGTACATAAAGGCCACTGGTACATAAAGGCCACTGGTACATGGTCACTGGTACATAAAGGCCACTGGTACTGGTACATAAAGGCCACTGGTACATAAAGGCCACTGGTACATAAAGGCCACTGGTACATAAAGGCCACTGGTACATAAAGGCTACTGGTACATAAAGGCTACTGGTACATAAAGGCCAGTGGTATATAAAGGCCACTGGTACATAAAGGCTACTGGTATATAAATGCCACTGGTACATAAAGGCCACAGGTACATAAAGGCTACTGGTACATAAAGGCTACTGGTATATAAAGGCCACTGGTACATAAAGGCTACTGGTACATAAAGGCCACTGGTACATAAAGGCTACTGGTACATAAAGGCCACTGGTACATAAAGGCTACTGGTACATAAAGGTCACTGGTACATAAAGGCCACTGGTACATAAAGGCCACTGGTACATAAAGGCCACTGGTACATAAAGGCTACTAGTACATAAAGGTCACTGGTACATAAAGGCCAGTGGTATATAAAGGCCACTGGTACATAAACGCTACTGGTATATAAATGCCACTGGTACATAAAGGCCACAGGTACATAAAGGCTACTGGTACATAAAGGCTACTGGTATATAAAGGCCACTGGTACATAAAGGCTACTGGTACATAAAGGCCACTGGTACATAAAGGCTACTGGTACATAAAGGCCACTGGTACATAAAGGCTACTGGTACATAAAGGTCACTGGTACATAAGGCCACTGGTACATAAAGGCCACTGGTACATAAAGGCCACTGGTACATAAAGGCTACTGGTACATAAAGGTCACTGGTACTGGTACATAAAGGCCACTG
>JABXNX010001546.1:0-12410 GCA_014843695.1 Archivesica marissinica | reverse complement strand
TGTCATCAATACATCACTGGGAATGTCATCAATACATCACTGGGAATGTCATCAATACATCACTGGGGATGTCATCAATACATCACTGGGAATGTCATCAATACATCACTGGGGATGTCATCAATACATACCTGGGAATGTCATCAATACATCACTGGGAATGTCATCAATACATTACTGGGAATGTCGTCAATACCTAACTGGGAATGTCATCAATACATCACTGGGAATGTCATTAATACATTACTGGGAATGTCGTCAATACCTAACTGGGAATGTCATCAATACATCACTGAGAATGTCACCAATACATCACTGTGAATGTCATCAATACATCACTGGGAATGTTATCAATACCTCACTGGGAATGTCATCAATACATCACTGGGAATGTCATCAATACATCACCGGGAATGTCATCAATACCTCACTGGGAATGTCATCAATACCTCTCTGGGAATGTCATCAATACATCACTGGGAATGTCATCAATACCTCACTGAGAATGTCATCAATACATCACTGGGAATGTCACTAGTACATCACTGGGAATGGCATCAATACATCACTGGGGATGTCATCAATACATCACTGGGGATGTCATCAATAAACGACTGGGGATGTCATCAATACATCACTGGGGATGTCATCAATACATCACTGGTATGTCACCAGTACATCACTGGGAATGGCATCAATACATCACTGGGGATGTCATCAATACATCACTGGGGATGTCATCAATAAACGACTGGGGATGTCATCAATACCTAACGGGAATGTCATCAATACATCACTGGTAATGTCACCAGTACATCACTGGGAATGGCATCAATACATCACTGGAGGTGTCATCAATAAACGACTGGGGATGTCATCAATACATCACTGGGAATGTCACCAGTACATCACTGGGAATGTCATCATACATCACTGGGAATGTCATCAATATATCACTGGGAATGTCATCAATACCTCACCGTGTATGTCATCAATACCACACTGCGAATGCCATCAATACATCACTGGGAATGTCATCAATACATCACTGGGGATGTCATCAATACATCACTGGGAATGTCATCAATACATCACTGGGGATGTCATCAATACATCACTGGGAATGTCATCAATACATCACTGGGGATGTCATCAATACATACCTGGGAATGTCATCATACATCACTGGGAATGTCATCAATATATCACTGGGAATGTCATCAATACCTCACCGTGTATGTCATCAATACCACACTGGGAATGCCATCAATACATTACTGGGAATGTCATCAATACATCACTGGGGATGTCATCAATACATCACTGTGAATGTCATCAATACATCACTGGGGATGTCATCAATACATCACTGGGAATGTCATCATACATCACTGGAAATGTCATCAATATAACACTGGGAATGTCATCAATACCGCACTGTGTATGTCATCAATACATCACTGGGGATGTCATCAATACATCACTGGGAATGTCATCAATACATCACCGGGGATGTCATCAATACATAACTGGGAATGTCATCAATACATCACTGGGAATGTCATCAATACATTACTGGGAATGTCGTCAATACCTAACTGGGAATGTCATCAATACATCACTGAGAATGTCACCAATACATCACTGTGGATGTCATCAATACATCACTGGGAATGTTATCAATACCTCACTGGGAATGTCATCAATACATCACTGGGAATGTCATCAATACATGACCGGGAATGTCATCAATACCTCACTGGGAATGTCATCAATACCTCTCTGGGAATGTCATCAATACATCACTGGGAATGTCATCAATACCTCACTGAGAATGTCATCAATACATCACTGGGAATGTCACCAGTACATCACTGGGAATGTCATCATACATCACTGGGAATGTCATCAATATATCACTGGGAATGTCATCAATACCTCACCGTGTATGTCATCAATACCACACTGCGAATGCCATCAATACATCACTGGGAATGTCATCAATACATCACTGGGGATGTCATCAATACATCACTGGGAATGTCATCAATACATCACTGGGGATGTCATCAATACATCACTGGGAATGTCATCAATACATCACTGGGGATGTCATCAATACATACCTGGGAATGTCATCAATACATCACTGGGAATGTCATCAATACATTACTGGGAATGTCGTCAATACCTAACTGGGAATGTCATCAATACATCACTGGGAATGTCATTAATACATTACTGGGAATGTCGTCAATACCTAACTGGGAATGTCATCAATACATCACTGAGAATGTCACCAATACATCACTGTGGATGTCATCAATACATCACTGGGAATGTTATCAATACCTCACTGGGAATGTCATCAATATATCACTGGGAATGTCATCAATACATCACCGGGAATGTCATCAATACCTCACTGGGAATGTCATCAATACCTCTCTGGGAATGTCATCAATACATCACTGGGAATGTCATCAATACCTCACTGAGAATGTCATCAATACATCACTGGGAATGTCACTAGTACATCACTGGGAATGGCATCAATACATCACTGGGGATGTCATCAATACATCACTGGGGATGTCATCAATAAACGACTGGGGATGTCATCAATACATCACTGCGGATGTCAGCAATACATCACTGGTATGTCACCAGTACATCACTGGGAATGGCATCAATACATCACTGGGGATGTCATCAATACATCACTGGGGATGTCATCAATAAACGACTGGGGATGTCATCAATACCTAACGGGAATGTCATCAATACATCACTGGTAATGTCACCAGTACATCACTGGGAATGGCATCAATACATCACTGGAGGTGTCATCAATAAACGACTGGGGATGTCATCAATACATCACTGGGAATGTCATCAATACATCACTGGGAATGTCACCAGTACATCACTGGGAATGTCATCATACATCACTGGGAATGTCATCAATATATCACTCGGAATGTCATCAATACCTCACCGTGTATGTCATCAATACCACACTGCGAATGCCATCAATACATCACTGGGAATGTCATCAATACATCACTGGGGATGTCATCAATACATCACTGGGAATGTCATCAATACATCACTGGGGATGTCATCAATACATCACTGGGAATGTCATCAATACATCACTGGGGATGTCATCAATACATACCTGGGAATGTCATCAATACATTACTGGGAATGTCATCAATAACTAACTGGGAATGTCATCAATACATCACTGGGAATGTCATAATACATTACTGGGAATGTCGTCAATACCTAACTGGGAATGTCATCAATACATCACTGAGAATGTCACCAATACATCACTGTGGATGTCATCAATACATCACTGGGAATGTTATCAATACCTCACTGGAATGTCATCAATATATCACTGGGAATGTCATCAATACATCACCGGGAATGTCATCAATACTCACTGAATGTCATCAATACCTCTCTGGGAATGTCATCAATACATCACTGGGAATGTCATCAATACCTCACTGAGAATGTCATCAATACATCACTGGGAATGTCATAATACATCACTGGGAATGTCATCAATACATCACTGGGGATGTCATCAATACATCACTGGATGTCATCAATAACGACTGGGGATGTCATCAATACATCACTGGGGATGTCATCAATACATCACTGGTATGTCACCAGTACATCACTGGGAATGGCATCAATACATCACTGGGGATGTCATCAATACATCACTGGGGATGTCATCAATAAACGACTGGGGATGTCATCAATACCTAACTGGGAATGTCATCAATACATCACTGGTAATGTCACCAGTACATCACTGGGAATGGCATCAATACATCACTGGAGGTGTCATCAATAAACGACTGGGGATGTCATCAATACATCACTGGGAATGTCATCAATACCTCACTGGGGATGTCATCATTACATCACTGGGGATGTCACCAATACATCACTGGGGATGTCATCAATACCTCTCTGGGAATGTTATCAATACCTCATTGGGAATGTCACCAATACATCACTGGTAATTTCATCAATACCTCACTGGGAATGTCATCAATACATCACTGGGAATGTCATCAATACATCAATGGGGATGTCATCAATACATCACTGGGGATGTCATCAATACCTCTCTGGGGATGTCATCAATACATAATTGGGGATGTCATCAATACATCACTGGGAATGTCATCAATACCTCACTGGGGATGTCATCAATACATCACTGAGAATGTCATCAATACCTCACTGGGAATGTCATCATTACATCAATGTGTATTTCATCAATACATCACTGGGAATGTCATCAATACCTCACTGGGAATGTCATCACTACCTCACTGGGTATGTCATCAATACCTCACTGGGGATGTCATCAATACATCACTGGGAATGTCATCAATACATCACTGGGAATGTCATCAATACCTCACTGGGAATGTCATCAGTACCTCACTGGGAATGTCATCAATACCTCACTGGGAATGTCATCAATACATCACTGGGAATGTCACTAGTACATCACTGGGAATGGCATCAATACATCACTGGGGATGTCATCAATACATCACTGGGGATGTCATCAATACCTCACTGGGAATGTCATCAATACTTCACTGGGAATGTCATCAATACCTCACTGGGAATGTCATCAATACCTCACTGGGGATGTCATCAATACGGGAATGTCATCAATACATCACTGGGAATGTCATCAATACATCACTGGAAATGTCATCAATACCTCACTGGGAATGTCATCAATACCTCACCGTGTATGTCATCAATACCACACTGCGAATGCCATCAATACATCACTGGGAATGTCATCAATACATCACTGGGGATGTCATCAATACATCACTAGGAATGTCATCAATACATCACTGGGGATGTCATCAATACATCACTGGGAATGTCATCAATACATCACTGGGGATGTCATCAATACATACCTGGGAATGTCATCAATACATCACTGGGAATGTCATCAATACATTACTGGGAATGTCGTCAATACCTAACTGGGAATGTCATCAATACATCACTGGGAATGTCATTAATACATTACTGGGAATGTCGTCAATACCTAACTGGGAATGTCATCAATACATCACTGAGAATGTCACCAATACATCACTGTGGATGTCATCAATACATCACTGGGAATGTTATCAATACCTCACTGGGAATGTCATCAATATATCACTGGGAATGTCATCAATACATCACCGGGAATGTCATCAATACCTCACTGGGAATGTCATCAATACCTCTCTGGGAATGTCATCAATACATCACTGGGAATGTCATCAATACCTCACTGAGAATGTCATCAATACATCACTGGGAATGTCACTAGTACATCACTGGGAATGTCATCAATACATCACTGGGGATGTCATCAATACATCACTGGTATGTCACCAGTACATCACTGGGAATGGCATCAATACATCACTGGGGATGTCATCAATACATCACTGGGGATGTCATCAATAAACGACTGGGGATGTCATCAATACCTAACTGGGAATGTCATCAATACATCACTGGTAATGTCACCAGTACATCACTGGGAATGGCATCAATACATCACTGGAGGTGTCATCAATAAACGACTGGGGATGTCATCAATACATCACTGGGAATGTCATCAATACCTCACTGGGGATGTCATCATTACATCACTGGGGATGTCACCAATACATCACTGGGGATGTCATCAATACCTCTCTGGGAATGTCATCAATACCTCATTGGGAATGTCACCAATACATCACTGGTAATGTCATCAATACATCACTGGGAATGTCATCAATACATCACTGGGGATGTCATCAATACATCACTGGGGATGTCATCAATACCTCTCTGGGGATGTCATCAATACATAATTGGGGATGTCATCAATACATCACTGGGGATGTCATCAATACCTCACTGGGAATGTCATCAATACATCACTGGGAATGTCATCAATACATCACTGGGAATGTCATCAATACCTCACTGGGGATGTCATCAATACATCACTGGGAATGTCATCAATACCTCACTGGGAATGTCATCAATACATCACTGGGGATGTCATCAATACATCACTGGGAATGTCATCAATACCTCACTGGGAATGTCATCAATACCTCACTGGGAATGTCATCAATACCTCACTGGGGATGTCATCAATACATCACTGGGAATGTCATCAATACCTCACTGGGAATGTCATCAATACCTCACCGTGTATGTCATCAATACCACACTGCGAATGCCATCAATACATCACTGGGAATGTCATCAATACATCACTGGGATGTCATCAATACATCACTGGGAATGTCATCAATACATCACTGGGGATGTCATCAATACATCACTGGGAATGTCATCAATACATCACTGGGGATGTCATCAATACATCACTGGGAATGTCATCAATACCTCACTGGGAATGTCATCAATACATCACTGGGAATGTCATCAATACATCACTGGGGATGTCATCAATACATCACTGGGAATGTCATCAATACATCACTGGGAATGTCATCAATACATCACTGGGAATGTCATCAATACATCACTGGGGATGTCATCAATACATCACTGGGAATGTCATCAATACCTCACTGGGAATGTCATCAATACATCACTGGGAATGTCATCAATACATCACTGGGAATGTCGTCAATACATAACTGGGAATGTCATCAATACATCACTGAGAATGTCACCAATACATCACTGTGGATGTCATCAATACATCACTGGGAATGTTATCAATACCTCACTGGGAATGTCATCAATATATCACTGGGAATGTCATCAATACATCACCGGGAATGTCATCAATACCTCACTGGGAATGTCATCAATACCTCTCTGGGAATGTCATCAATACATCACTGGGAATGTCATCAATACCTCACTGAGAATGTCATCAATACATCACTGGGAATGTCACTAGTACATCACTGGGAATGGCATCAATACATCACTGGGGATGTCATCATACATCACGGGGATGTCATCAATAACGACTGGGGATGTCATCAATACATCACTGGGGATGTCATCAATACATCACTGGTATGTCACCAGTACATCACTGGGAATGGCATCAATACATCACTGGGGATGTCATCAATACATCACTGGGGATGTCATCAATAAACGACTGGGGATGTCATCAATACCTAACTGGGAATGTCATCAATACATCACTGGTAATGTCACCAGTACATCACTGGGAATGGCATCAATACATCACTGGAGGTGTCATCAATAAACGACTGGGGATGTCATCAATACATCACTGGGAATGTCATCAATACCTCACTGGGGATGTCATCATTACATCACTGGGGATGTCACCAATACATCACTGGGGATGTCATCAATACCTCTCTGGGAATGTCATCAATACCTCATTGGGAATGTCACCAATACATCACTGGTAATTTCATCAATACCTCACTGGGAATGTCATCAATACATCACTGGGAATGTCATCAATACATCAATGGGGATGTCATCAATACATCACTGGGGATGTCATCAATACCTCTCTGGGGATGTCATCAATACATAATTGGGGATGTCATCAATACATCACTGGGAATGTCATCAATACCTCACTGGGGATGTCATCAATACATCACTGAGAATGTCATCAATACCTCACTGGGAATGTCATCAATACATCACTGGGAATGTCATCAATACATCACTGGGAATGTCATCAATACATCACTGGGAATGTCATCAATACCTCACTGGGAATGTCATCAATACATCACTGGGAATGTCATCAATACATCACTGGGAATGTCATCAATACATCACTGGGAATGTCATCAATACATCACTGGGGATGTCATCAATACATCACTGGGAATGTCATCAATACATCACTGGGAATGTCATCAATACATCACTGGGAATGTCATCAATACCTCACTGGGAATGTCATCAATACATCACTGGGGATGTCATCAATACATCACTGGGAATGTCATCAATACCTCACTGGGAATGTCATCAATACCTCACTGGGAATGTCATCAATACCTCACTGGGAATGTCATCAATACCTCACTGGGGATGTCATCAATACGGGAATGTCATCAATACATCACTGGGAATGTCATCAATACATACTGGAAATGTCATCAATACCTCACTGGGAATGTCATCAATACCTCACTGGGAATGTCATCAATACCTCACTGGGAATGTCATCAATACATCACTGGGAATATCATCAATACAGCACTGGGAATGTCACCAATACCACATGCCTTTGCCTTCTTACAAGTATCTACTATTATTATTTCTTCAGAAAAAGTTATATTTTCGCAATAAATCCGATTTACCATATGTGACTGTCCAGATACTTATAAATTGAATCTGTTTGTTTACATGTGTTGTTTTAGTGGTATGCAATACCAATAATCTTCGGGCAATATCATACAATATTAATCATTGATCTATAATAACATGGTTCGGTTGATTGGAACTATCATTGCATCAATAACGGAATAATCTGACGCATCAAAGTCACTGCCAGAGCTATTCTGGTATTTGATCTAGCCTACATGTGATTCAAACTGTTGTTCAGGAGATGTCGTTTGAAACATAATGTTTACGACGGACTATGGATGATGCACAACAGAGCATACAGAACCCATGGCGATCACAAAATTCACATTTTGCACTTTGATCATAGGTAAACTAAGTATGTTTATGAATGTTCTTACATTTTATAATCGACCAGTAAAATAAATGTGGCAAATTTATATTTGCTGGAAAAGTGTAAAAAGCAATGTTATTTATCTCTCAAACTATTAGATATATACTCTTGGTCAATATCACTGTCACAATTTCTATCTCAGAAAATAATAAATTGTTTATAGAGGTTCAAAGATTTATTAAAGCGACTCGACGATTCGCATAATATCAATTATTTGTCCTTCGTTTTGTCTGGTAAGCATGGAGTGGGGAGAGCTAATCTTTGGGGTTGGGGTTCATGCACTATCTCTTAGTTTTAATTCTTAAGCTCATATTCAAGTCATAAACTAATTGTACGTTTTTCCATTTCTTTATGTCATTTTTTTTCCTTTCGCATATGATATAATAATTAACAAATATTAACCAGGAAACTAAATTGTATGTGGTCTTTTTCTACATCAGATCATACATTATAGAAATTGTTCATCCAACATTGTTTATTTAGTTCGAAGTGACGGGGAGGGCTGTAAATAATATTGTTATAACTTGTAGCCCAACCCATTTGCTTTTTTTCCCTTGACAAAACAAATGTATCGTATACTGCAATCATATAATTACATATTAATCTCTGATTTGTTCTTAGTATTGTATGTATATATGTAATGTATTGTATGTATATATGTAATGTATTGTATGTATATATGTAATGTATTGTATGTATATATGTAATGTATTGTATGTATATATGTAATGTATTGTATGTATATCTGTAATGTATTGTATGTATATATGTAATGTATTGTATGTATACTGTCTAGGTAAAACAGCTAGCTAACCAACGAACACAACGTGTGTGAGTGTGAGTGTGATAAATTCTGAAAACAGATATAACCAAGGTTCAATATTTTGTAACAAGTGTGAATTCCCTGATATTCAAAATATCAGACAATTAATCTAAATACTGTTTAATATTATCCTAACATATTGACATTTAACGGAAATAATACGTTATTAACGCTATCTTACTTAATATATGCAATTTTACTGAAATTACATAACAGAGGTTGGTTCGAGAATAAGGGGACGTAAGTATTTAAGAAAATAAAAAGCCAATGGTTATTAATGGACAAAGTCAATATGATAGGGATAAAGTACTATGTCTATATTATAACAGAAATATATAAACTTACACCATGAGGGCTATAACTGTCTATAATTACTAAAACATTATTACCCAAGTGTATTAGTAAACAAGTGAAATCAAAAACATTTTAATTGTATTAAAAATAAATAAGATCTTTTTTTACTATAATCTTAATATGTATTTGTAGAATTATATGAAAACGAATTTTGCCGAAAATCTTACGGAATTTACCGTAGACATTCACATTATATTCACGTGATCGTAATTTAAATAAAAAGTTCTCAAAATGGTGCACCGTGTGCAAAATTAGTATCACCGATCATTCCCGTGTAACTTGTCAATGGCAGGGGTTACAAAAATGGACATGTTTGTATCCAGTTGCATCCGCTTAGTAGAGAACAAGAGCGAATAACCAAAAACCGAATAATGCAACCAGGGTTCGATCTTTTGACCGGGAAGCACTACAAAACGAACAGTTATGATCTTCTAAACGTACAGTGTGATAGATGAAGTGGTGATAGATGAAGTCGTGATAGCGCAGTGGATGCGCGTTCGCTTCAGGTGCGAAAGGTCCGGAGTTCGAGCCCTGCTGCAGCCGTTACGATTGTGCCCTTAGGCAAGTCATTTAAATTCCACGTTGCCTCTTCTCTCTCCCTCATGGCGATGGTTTCCATCAGGAATGAGGTCTCGAGAGTGATTAATATAAGTTGAAAGAACTTGTTTCGCCATAAAGCTAAAATAAATTTGTATAAACTACAGTGTAGATTTTCATACATTCAATTTTCTATGCGAATTGGGACAGCTACACACTATATTTACTATTTCCAGCTTTTTGTCTTGAGGATTATCAGAGTTTGTGTATTCCCATAGTGTAATGCGTTTATTCATATCAGTTTAGATCCGAGATAGAAAATGAATGCTTCTGATTCTAAAGACGGTGAGTTACACGATAATACATGTTGATGAAACTGTAGGATATAGCACTTATTACTCGTCGCTACCGGTTGTCCATATGAGCGACGCCTCCTGAAGAGATAAGTCATTTTAGATTGTTGGAGGATAGTGCAATGATACACATTTAGGGGCATTCAGGAGTCTCCTGGTTCTTTTACGTGCACGGTGTACATCACTGTCACGAGACATCGGTGTGATGTCTAATCTAAAAGACTGCTCAGACTGGGGATCGAACCTACGATCCCTGGATTACCAGTTCAGCGTGTTACCACGGGCTGAGCCTAAAGTTCTGACAACATTAGTGATTGGCCCTCCCCATAGAAACGTTTTGAACACTACATAATGAAAGAGGCGTTATTATGCAATCAAAAGCTTAAACATGTACATAAATTATGCTATATAGTATGAATATATGTTGTATAGTATAGTGTATACAAATTTCTTTTAGCTCGATTGCGAAACAAGTTATTTCAACTTATATAAATCACTCTCGAGACCTCATTCCTGATGGAATCCATCGCCACGAGGGAGAGAGAAGAGGTAACGTGGAATTTAAATGCCTTGCCTAAGGGCACAATCGTAACGGCTCCAGTGGGGCTCGAACTCCGGACCTTTCGCACCTGAAGCGAACGCACATCCACTGCGCTATCACGACTTCCACAATATGAGTTGCATAGTATGAATATATGTTGTATTAGTCTTTGTCGTTTTCAAAGAAAGGTACTAGTCTGCATAATCCACTGTCCAGTTTCCGAAGATGTGCACCCCGATACCAAGGCTCAAGCAAAAGTGATAACGAGAACGGATGGTTTAGGGAGTTGCTAAATCTATTATCTTAAGCGTGAAAGTAATATAAAGTACTGCTGTGAATAGTACAATATTGTCTTCGTATTTCAAAATATCTCTATCAAATAATAACAGTTTAGCACTAAGTGGATGATATGACAATTCTTGGAGCATTATATGTATAACATTGAAAGTAAGTGTTCTGCATTTTCGGTTGGAAATTCACATTCACATGTTGGGGTTTCTCTCACGTGGTGTTTGTATAAATCATCATTTATATTGCTACATTTGTTTCTCAAACGGGCGTGGAGCAATGATAATAATCGTGTGCCAAATAGAAAATGCTTGGGTACCGTGGGTGCTTTAAACATTTCTTTCAATCTGGTTTTAAATATACGTAGAGATGCGGAATAGTGTGTTGGTTCCATAGTGCCATAAGATGTTATCTACTAGCCGGGGAACAGGGTTGATATATGTTGCCTGGTAAGTCTCATAAATATATATTTCTTAACACAGAGATCATTAATTGAGCTGTATTGAATTTCTTATAATATCAACAACAAAACCACAGACTGGAACCCAGGCTAGTCATCTAGATGCAATCGTTACACTCCGTTAATGTTTGATTGTTGGTAGTTCATGTCACAGTCTCTAATATACTCATGGTGTATTCTTTTCATAAAATGAACAACAATATGTTTGCAGTACTGTATGAGCACTCTGATGGTACGATGGGATCTGGAACCGCGATTAGCAGCAGTGTCAA
>JABXNX010001545.1:0-12413 GCA_014843695.1 Archivesica marissinica | reverse complement strand
CAAGTAGTTATTTTGCACACAATGTATAGACAAGTAGTTATATTGCACACAAAGTATATACAAGTAGTTATATTGCACACAATATAATATACAAGTAGATATATTGCACACAATGTATAGACAAGTAGTTATATTGTACACAATGTATGTACAAGTAGTTATATTGCACTTAATGTATAGACAAGTAGTTATATTGCACACAATGTATGTACAATTAGTTATATTGCACACAATGTATATACAAGTAGTTCTATTGCACACAATGTATAGACAAGTAGTTATATTGTACACAATGTATGTACAAGTAGTTATATTGCACACAATGTATAGACAAGTAGTTCTATTTCTCAAAATGTATAGACAAGTAGTTCTATTGCTCACAATGTATAGACAAGTAGTTATATTGCACACAATGTATATACAAGTAGTTATATTGCACACAATGTATATACAAGTAGTTATATTGCACACAATGTATAGACAAGTAGTTATATTGCACACAATGTATAGACAAGTAGTTATATTGCACACAATGTATATACAAGTAGTTATATTGCACACAATGTATAGACAAGTAGTTATATTGCACACAATGTATAGACAAGTAGTTATATTGCACACAATGTATAGACAAGTAGTTATATTGCACACAATGTATATACAAGTAGTTATATTGCACACAATGTGTAGACAAGTAGTTATATTGCACACAATGTATATACAAGTAGTTATATTGTACACAATGTATATACAAGTAGTTATATTGCACATAATGTATATACAAGTAGTTATATTGCACACAATGTATATACAAGTAGTTATATTGCACACAATGTATAGACAAGTAGTTATATTGCACACAATGTATAGACAAGTAGTTATATTGTACACAATGTATAGACAAGTAGTTATATTGCACACAATATATAGACAAGTAGTTATATTTCTCAAAATGTATATACAAGTAGTTCTATTGCTCACAATGTATAGACAAGTAGTTATATTGCACACAATGTATAGAAGTAGTTATATTGCACATAATGTATATACAAGTAGTTACATTGCACATACTATTTAGACAAGTAGTTCTATTGCACACAATGTGTATACAAGTAGTTATATTGCACACATTGTATAGACAAGTAGTTATATTGCACACAATGTATAGACAAGTAGTTATATTGTACACACTGTATAGACAAGTAGTTATATTGTACACAATGTATAGACAAGTAGTTATATTGCACACAATATATAGACAAGTAGTTATATTGCACACAATGTATAGACACGTAGTTATATTGCACACAATGTATAGACAAGTAGTTTTATTGCACATAATGTATATACAAGTAGTTATATTGCACATAATATTTATACAAGTATTTTTATTGCACACAATGTATAGACAAGTACTTATTGGGCACACAATGTATAGACAAGTAGTTATATTGCACACAATGTATAGACAGGTAGCTATATTGCACATATGTATAGACAAGTAGTTTATTGCACACAATGTATAGACATGTAGTTATAATGCACATAATGTATAGACAAGTAGTTCTATTGCACACAATGTAATATACAAGTAGATATATTGCACACAATGTATATACAAGTAGATATATTGCACACACTATATATACAAGTAGTTATATTGCACACAATGTATATACAAGTAGTTATATTGCACACAATGTATATACAAGTAGTTATATTACAAACAATGTATATACAAGTAGTTATATTGCACAGAATGTAATATACAAGTAGATATATTGCACACAATATATATACAAGTAGTTATATTGCACACACTATATATACAAGTAGCTATATTGCACACAATGTATATACAAGTAGTTCTATTGCACACAATGTATTTTCAAGTAGTTATATTGCACACAATGTATACACAAGTAGATATATTGCACACAATTTATAGACAAGTAGTTCTATAGCACACAATGTATATACAAGTAGTTATATTGCAAACAATGCACATACATGTAGTTCTTTTGCACACAATGTATAGAGAAGTAGTTATATTGCACACAATGTATACACAAGTAGTTATATTGCACACAATGTATATACAAGTAGTACTATTGCACACAATGTATATACAAGTAGCTATATTGCACAGAATGTATATATAAGTAGTCATATTGCATACAATGTATAGACAAGTATTTATATTCGCACAAGTATAGAGCACAATTATAGACAAGTAGTTATATTGCACATAATGTATAGACAAGTAGTTATATTGCACATAATGTATATACAAGTAGTTATATTGCACACACTGTATATACAAGTACTTCTATTGCACACAATGTAATATAAAAGTAGATATATTGCACACAATGTATATAGAAATAGTTATATTGCACACAATGTAATATACAAGTAGTTATATTGCACACAATGTATATACAAGTAGATATATTGCACACACTCTATATACAAGTAGTTATATTGCACACAATGTATATACAAGTAGCTTTATTGCAAACAATGTATATACAAGTAGTTATATTGCATACACTCTATATATAAGTAGTTATGTTCCACACAATGTATATACAAGTAGTTATATTACACCCATCTATATACAAGTAGTTATATTTCACACAATGTATATAGAAGTAGTTATATTGCACACAATGTATAGACAAGTAGTTATATTGCACATAATGTATAGACAAGTAGTTATTCTGCACATAATATATGTACAAGTAGTTCTATTGCACACAATGTATATACAAGTAGTTCTATTGCAAACAATGTATAGACAAGTAGTTATAGTGCACACAATGTATAGACAAGTAGTTATATTGCACACAATGTATAGACAAGTAGTTATATAGCACACAATGTATAGACAGGTAGTTATATTGCACATAATGTATATACAAGTAGTTATATTGCACACAATGTATAGACAAGTAGTTATATTGCACACAATGTATAGACAAGTAGTTCTATTGTACACAATGTATAGACAAGTAGTTATAGTGCACTTAATGTATAGACAAGTAGTTCTATTGCACACAATGTATACACAAGTAGTTATATTGCACACAATGTATATACAAGTAGTTCTATTGCACACACTGTATATACAAGTAGTTATGTTGTACACAATGTATAGACAAGTAGTTATATTGCACACAATGTATATACAAGTAGTTATATTTCTCAAAATATATATACAAGTAGTTCTATTGCACACAATGTATAGACAAGTAGTTATATTGCACACAATGTATATACAAGTAGTTATATTGCACACAATGTATATACAAGTAGCTTTATTGCACACAATGTATATACAAGTAGTTATATTACACACACTCTATATACAAGTAGTTATATTGCACACAATGTATATACAAGTAGTTATATTGCACACAATGTATATACAATTAGTTACATTGCACACAATGTAATATATAAGTAGTTATATTGCACACAATGTATAGACAAGTAGTTATATTGCACATAATGTATAGACAAGTAGTTATTCTGCACACAATGTATGTACAAGTAGTTCTATTGCACACAATGTATATACAAGTAGTTCCATTGCAAACAATGTATAGACAAGTAGTTATAGTGCAAACAATGTATAGACAAGTAGTTATATTGCACACAATGTATAAACAGGTAGTTGTATTGCACATAATGTATATACAAGTAGTTATATTGCACACAATGTATAGACAAGTATTAATATTGCACACAATGTATATACAAGTAGCTTTATTGCACACAATGTATATACAAGTAGTTATATTACACACACTCTATATACAAGTAGTTATATTCCACACAATGAATATACAAGTAGTTACATTGCACACAATGTAATATATAAGTAGTTATATTGCACACAATGTATAGACAAGTAGTTATATTGAACATAATGTATAGACAAGTAGTTCTATTGCACACAATGTAATATACAACTAGTTATATTGCACACAATGTATAGACAAGTAGTTACGTTGCACACAATGTATATACAAGTAGTTATATTGCACACACTGTATAGACAAGTACTTCTATTGCACACAATGTAATATAAAAGTAGATATATTGCACACAATGTACATACAAGTAGTTATATTGCACACAATGTATATACAAGTAGTTATATTGCACACAATGTATATACACGTAGTTATATTGCACACAATGTATATTCAAGTAGTAATATTGCATACAATGTATAGACAAGTAGTTATATTGCACACAATATACAGACAAGTAGTTATATTGGACACAATGTATAGACAAGTAGCTATATTGCACACAATGTATATACAAGTAGTTACATTGCACACAATGTAATATATAAGTAGTTATATTGCACACAATGTATAGACAAGTAGTTCTATTGCACACAATGTAATATACAACTAGTTCTATTGCAAACAATGTACAGACAAGTAGCTACGTTGCACACAATGTATATACAAGTAGTTATATTGCACATACTGTATAGACAAGTACTTTAATTGCACACAATGTAATATAAAAGTAGATATAGTGCACACAATGTACATACAAGTAGTTACATTGAACACAATGTATATACAAGTAGTTATATTGCACACAATGTAATATACAAGTAGTTATATTGCACACAATGTATATACAAGTAGTTATATTGCACACAATGTACATTCAAGTAGTTATATTGCACAAAATGTATAGACAAGTAGTTATATTGCACACAATGTATATACAGGTAGTTATATTGCACACAATGTATAGACAAGTAGATCTATTGCACACAATGTAAGTACAAGTAGTTATTTTGCACACAATGTATAGACAAGTAGTTATATTGCACACAATGTATGTACAAGTAGTTATATTGCACAGAATGTATAGACCAGTAGTTATATTGCACACAATGTATGTACAAGTAGTTCTATTGCAAACAATGTATAGACAAGTAGTTATGGTGCACACAATGTATAGACAAGTAGTCATATTGCACACAATGTATAGACAAGTAGTTATATTGCACACAATGTATAGACAAGTAGTTATAATGCACATAATGTATAGACAAGTACTTATATTGCACATAATGTATATACAAGTAGTTATATTGCACACAATGTATATACAAGTAGTTATATTGCACACAATGTAATATACAAGTAGACATATTTCACACAATGTATATACAAGTAGTTATATTGCACAGAATGTATATATAAGTAGTCATATTGCATACAATGTATAGACAAGTAGTTATATTGCTCACAATGTATAGACAGGTAGCTATATTGCACATAATGTATAGACAAGTAGTTATGTTGCAAACAAGGTATAGACATGTAGTTATATTGCACATAATGTATATACAAGTAGTTATATTGCACACACTGTATATACAAGTACTTCTATTGCACACAATGCAATATAAAAGTAGATATATTGCACACAATGTATATAGAAGTAGTTATATTGCACACAATGTAATATACAAGTAGTTATATTGCACACAATGTATATACAAGTAGTTATATTGCACACACTCTATATACAAGTAGTTATATTGCACACAATGTATATACAAGTAGTTTTATTGCAAACAATGTATATACAAGTAGTTATATTGCACACAATGTATATACAAGTAGTTATATTGCACACAATGTATATACAAGTAGTTACATTGCACACAATGTATATAGAAGTATTAATATTGCACACAATGTATATACAAGTATCTTTATTGCACACAATGTATATACAAGTAGTTATATTACACACACTCTATATACAAGTAGTTATATTGCACACAATGTAATATACAACTAGTTCTATTGCACACAATGTATATACAAGTAGTTACCTTACACACAATGTATATACAAGTAGCTATATTGCACACACTGTATAGACAAGTACTTCTATTGCACACAATGTAATATAAAAGTATATATATATATTGCACACAATGTACATACAAGTAGTTACATTGCACACAAAGTATATACAAGTAGTTATATTGCACACAATATAATATACAAGTAGATATATTGCACACAATGTATAGACAAGTAGTTATATTGCACACAATGTATGTACAAGTAGATATATTGCACACAATGTATAGACAAGTAGTTATATTACACACAATGTATGTACAATTAGTTCTATTACACACAATGTATATACAAGTAGTTCTATTGCACACAATGTATAAACAAGTAGATCTATTGTACACAATGTATGTACAAGTAGTTATTTTGCACACAATGCATAGACAAGTAGTTATATTGCACACAATGTATGTACAAGTAGTTATATTGCACACAATGTATAGACAAGTAGATCTATTGCACACAATGTAAGTACAAGTAGTTATTTTGCACACAATGTATAGACAAGTAGTTATATTGCACACAATGTATGTACAAGTAGTTATATTGCACAGAATGTATAGACCAGTAGTTATATTGCACACAATGTATGTACAAGTAGTTCTATTGCAAACAATGTATAGACAAGTAGTTATGGTGCACACAATGTATAGACAAGTAGTCATATTGCACACAATGTATAGACAAGTAGTTATATTGCACACAATGTATAGACAAGTAGTTATAATGCACATAATGTATAGACAAGTACTTATATTGCACATAATGTATATACAAGTTAGTTATATTGCACACAATGTATATACAAGTAGTTATATTGCACACAATGTAATATACAAGTAGACATATTTCACACAATGTATATACAAGTAGTTATATTGCACAGAATGTATATATAAGTAGTCATATTGCATACAATGTATAGACAAGTAGTTATATTGCTCACAATGTATAGACAGGTAGCTATATTGCACATAATGTATAGACAAGTAGTTATGTTGCAAACAAGGTATAGACATGTAGTTATATTGCACATAATGTATAGACAAGTAGCTATATTGCACATAATGTATATACAAGTAGTTATATTGCACACACTGTATATACAAGTACTTCTATTGCACACAATGCAATATAAAAGTAGATATATTGCACACAATGTATATAGAAGTAGTTATATTGCACACAATGTAATATACAAGTAGTTATATTGCACACAATGTATATACAAGTAGTTATATTGCACACACTCTATATACAAGTAGTTATATTGCACACAATGTATATACAAGTAGCTTTATTGCAAACAATGTATATATAAGTAGTTATATTCCACACAATGTATATACAAGTAGTTATATTGCACACAATGTACATACAAGTAGTTACATTGCACACAATGTATATAGAAGTATTAATATTGCACACAATGTATATACAAGTATCTTTATTGCACACAATGTATATACAAGTAGTTATATTACACACACTCTATATACAAGTAGTTATATTGCACACAATGTAATATACAACTAGTTCTATTGCACACAATGTATATACAAGTAGTTACCTTACACACAATGTATATACAAGTAGCTATATTGCACACACTGTATAGACAAGTACTTCTATTGCACACAATGTAATATAAAAGTATATATATATATTGCACACAATGTACATACAAGTAGTTACATTGCACACAAAGTATATACAAGTAGTTATATTGCACACAATATAATATACAAGTAGATATATTGCACACAATGTATAGACAAGTAGCTATATTGCACACAATGTATGTACAAGTAGATATATTGCACACAATGTATAGACAAGTAGTTATATTACACACAATGTATGTACAATAGTTCTATTACACACAATGTATATACAAGTAGTTCTATTGCACACAATGTATAAACAAGTAGATCTATTGTACACAATGTATGTACAAGTAGTTATTTGCACACAATGATGACAAGTAGTTATATTGCACACAATGTATTACAAGTAGTTTTTTGTTGTTTTTTGGTTTTAATGTATAGACAAGTAGTTATAGTGCACACAATGTATAGACAGGTAGCTATATTGCACATAATGTATAGACAAGTAGTTATATTGCACACAATGTATAGACATGTAGTTATAATGCACATAATGTATAGACAAGTAGTTATATTGCACATAATGTATATACAAGCAGTTATATTGCACACACTGTATAGACAAGTAGTTCTATTGCACACAATGTAATATACAAGTAGATATATTGCACACAATGTATATACAAATAGTTATATTGCATACAATGTATAGAGAAGTAGTTATATTGCACACAATGTATACACAAGTAGTTATATTGCACACAATGTATATACAAGTAGTACTATTGCACACAATGTATATACAAGTAGTTATATTGTACAGAATGTATATATAAGTAGTCATATTGCATACAATGTATAGACAAGTAGTTATATTGCGCACAATGTATAGACATGTAGTTATAGTGCACATAATGTATAGACAAGTAGTTATATTGCACATAATGTATATACAAGTAGTTATATTGCACACACTGTATATACAAGTACTTCTATTGCACACAATGTTATATAAAAGTAGATATATTGCACACAATGTACATACAAGTAGTTATATTGCACACAATGTATATAGAAGTAGTTATGTAGACCGGGGGAGTTTATAGAAATGACAAGCTCTGGTTGTTTCCGTATTTTCGTACATATGGATATAAAGAGCCAGAGTCCGGCTATCAGCTGATACATATATTATATATATGTATAAAGTTACTAGTATAGTATATATTAACGTAAACAGGATAGCTTTGCAACGTATCCGTTTGACTAGTAGAGATAGAGTGTGGGATAAGGGTCTTGAACAAGTTAGTTGGAAAGTGCACCTAATTAGTTGAGTTAGTTCACTCATTCACACATCTGACCTGATTGTCACTCACAATCACTCACCCATAATACTTTATACACAATAGTAGTGAAGACTAGTATATATTATACAAAGACATAGTATGGGACCAGGCTATATAATTATGATATGATTCAGACCAGTGATTTTATTAGGCCATATAGGGAAACTATTGGGTGGTACGCTTGCAGCAGGGTTTGGAAACATTATAATGTACATGTACTAAATATCAATAATTAGTTCCCTTTAACATAAATATGACATGGGTTACAGTTATATTGCACATAATGTAATATACAATGTATATACAAGTAGTTATATTGCACACACTCTATATACAAGTAGTTATATTGCACACAATGTATATACAAGTAGCTTTATTGCAAACCATGTATATACAAGTAGTTATATTGCACACACTCTATATATAAGTAGTTATATTCCACACAATGTATATACAAGTAGTTATATTGCACACAATGTATATAAAGTAGTTTATTGCACACAATGTATATACAAGTAGTTTATTGCACACAATGTATATACAAGTAGTTATATTCACACAATGTATAGACAAGTATTAATATTGCACACAATGTATATACAAGTAGCTTTATTGCACACAATGTATATACAAGTAGTTATATTACACACACTCTATATACAAGTAGTTATATTGCACACAATGTATATACAAGTAGTTATATTGCACACAATGTATATACAATTAGTTACATTGCACACAATGTAATATATAAGTAGTTATATTGCACACAATGTATAGACAAGTAGTTATATTGCACATAATGTATAGACAAGTAGTTATTCTGCACACAATGTATGTACAAGTAGTTCTATTGCACACAATGTATATACAAGTAGTTCCATTGCAAACAATGTATAGACAAGTAGTTATAGTGCAAACAATGTATAGACAAGTAGTTATATTGCACACAAAGTATAAACAGGTAGTTGTATTGCACATAATGTATATACAAGTAGTTATATTGCACACAATGTATAGACAAGTATTAATATTGCACACAATGTATATACAAGTAGCTTTATTGCACACAATGTATATACAAGTAGTTATATTACACACACTCTATATACAAGTAGTTATATTCCACACAATGAATATACAAGTAGTTACATTGCACACAATGTAATATATAAGTAGTTATATTGCACACAATGTATAGACAAGTAGTTATATTGAACATAATGTATAGACAAGTAGTTCTATTGCACACAATGTAATATACAACTAGTTATATTGCACACAATGTATAGACAAGTAGTTACGTTGCACACAATGTATATACAAGTAGTTATATTGCACACACTGTATAGACAAGTACTTCTATTGCACACAATGTAATATCAAAGTAGATATATTGCACACAATGTACATACAAGTAGTTACATTGCACACAATGTATATACAAGTAGTTATATTGCACACAATATAATATATAAGTAGTTATGTTGCACACAATGTATATACAAGTAGTTATATTGCACACAATGTATATACACGTAGTTATATTGCACACAATGTATATTCAAGTAGTTATATTGCATACAATGTATAGACAAGTAGTTATATTGCACACAATGTATATACAAGTAGTTATATTGCACACAATGTATAGACAAGTAGCTATATTGCACACAATGTATATACAAGTAGTTATATTGCACACAATGTATATACAAGTAGTTATATTGCACACAATGTATATACAAGTAGTTATATTGCACACAATGTATATACAAGTAGTTATATTGCACACAATGTATATACAAGTAGTTATATTGCACACAATGTATATACAAGTAGTTCTATTGCACACAATGTAATATACAAGTAGTTATATTGCACACAATGTATATACAAGTAGTTATATTGCACACAATGTATATACAAGTAGTTATATTGCACACAATGTATATACAAGTAGTTATATTGCACACAATGTATATACAAGTAGTTATATTGCACACAATGTATATACAAGTAGTTATATTGCACACAATGTATATACAAGTAGTTATATTGCACACAATGTATAGACAAGTAGTTCTATTGCACACAATGTATATACAAGTAGTTATATTGCACACAATGTATAGACAAGTAGTTATATTGCACACAATGTATGTACAAGTAGTTATATTGCACACAATGTATAGACAAGTAGTTATATTGCACACAATGTATGTACAAGTAGTTATATTGCACACAATGTATATACAAGTAGTTATATTGCACACAATGTATATACAAGTAGTTATATATAGCTTGATTAAAGGTAGATGTCCACAATAATGGACATATGCTACAAATCTGTTCCAACTATGTGGAGACCTGTAAAGGTAAGATTAACCTTCAACTTGTACAAACATGAACATTTACTATGAAATAAAAACAACCATTTCAAATGACATAATGAAATGTAATACTAATGTACGCGCATTGTATATATACTGACATAGAATGATTCAAACATTGCACTTACACAGTAAAATACCAGAATACAGTATATTTTGAAACAATTAAAAACTCAATATCTGACACTGTCTTACACATAGTACACAACCTTGTCAGTGTTTGGTACTGCTGTCAATGGGACCACCCATTCTCCATACCGGTCCGGTGGCTTCCTTTGGCGCACCGGACGTCGGTTCAGGAGTTTGGGCATTGCCAGCAGGGACGACAACAGGTTGGTCTATTATGGACTCTAAATGTGAGACAGATCTCTGTACTGATGGTTCCGAGGTGGTGTTATCAGATATATCATGAATCTGTGAAGATTCAGGTATCGCACTACCGGTACCAGGTAAACTGGGTACAGAGGGTTCTGAGCTCGATGTCGCAGAGTTAGATCTGGTCGAGTGTTGCACTACTGGATTGTTCTCGACGATACGGCTAGGAATATGGGTTGGACTATCAGTAGTCGCAGGAACCGTCCTAGGTATCGTCGGAGGCAGCAATCCAGGGTGATTATGCTTTCGCAAAGCTGGAGGTCTGTATAGTTTGACGCTTTCGCCTTCGCTATCTAAATCGGAACTATCAGATTGGATTGCGTGAGGTACATGTACTGGTGGTGTCTTGAGATTGGTTCTGGCCAAATCCTTGTGGATAGGGCCTATCTCAGATTCTACACTTACATCCACCGTCGGTGTATCTCTGGGTACACAATTGAATGGCAGGAGCATATTCCTATGCAACGTCCGGATTGGTCCTTTGCCATTCTCAAGTTGTACACGGAATACTGGTATGTCGGAGTTCGGCATAGCTAGCACAACATAAGGGTCGCGATCCCATCTGTCTGCTAGCTTATGTGTCCCCTTGATACCGACTTTCTTTACAAGTACACGGTCTCCAACTTCTATCTTGGACTCACGAACTTTACAGTCGTACCTGTCCTTGTTCTTGGCAGCCTGCCTGCCAGCTTCATTGGCAGCTGCCCTATATGCATATTCTAGCCGGTTCTTTAGTTTGGCTACATAGGTCGTAGGTGTGAATTCACCAATGTCTTGTGG
>JABXNX010001544.1:0-12413 GCA_014843695.1 Archivesica marissinica | reverse complement strand
CATTGACTGTGACATAATTCATGTGCTGTGAGTGTCATTGACTGTGACATAATTCATGAGCTGTGACAGTGAATCATTGACTGTGACATAATTCTTGAGCTGTGACGGTGAATCATTGACTGTGACATACTTCATGAGCTGTGACAGTGAATCATTGACCGTGACATACTTCATGAGCTGTGACAGTGAATCATTGACTGTGACATACTTCATGAGCTGTGACAGTGAATCATTGACCGTGACATACTTCATGAGCTGTGACAGTGCATCATTGACTGTGACATACTTCATGAGCTGTGACAGTGAATCATTGACTGTGACATACTTCATGAGCTGTGACAGTGAATCATTGACTGTGACATACTTCATGAGCTGTGACAGTGAATCATTGACCGTGACATACTTCATGAGCTGTGACAGTGAATCATTGACTGTGACATAATTCATGAGCTGTGACAGTGAATCATTGACCGTGACATACTTCATGAGCTGTGACAGTGAATCATTGACTGTGACATACTTCATGAGCTGTGACAGTGAATCTAGTGACCTAGTTAACTGTTTGTGTTAAGCAATAAACATGGCTACAGCCAACAAGTGAACTGTTGGTGTTAAACAATAAACATGGCTACAGCCAGCAAGTGAACTGTTGGTGTTAAACAATAACCATGGCTACAGCCAGCAAGTGAACTGTTGGTGTTAAACAATAAACATGGCTACAGCCAGCAAGTGAACTGTTGGTGTTAAACAATAAACATGGCTACAGCCAGCAAGTGAACTGTTGGTGTTAAACAATAAACATGGCTACAGTCAGCAAGTGAACTGTTGATGTTAAACAATAAACATGGCTACAGCCAGTACGTGAACTATTGATGTTAAACAATAAACATGACTACAGCCAGCAAGTGAACTGTTGGTGTTAAACAATAAACATGGCTACAGTCAGCAAGTGAACTGTTGATGTTAAACTATAAACATGGCTACAGCCAGCAAGTGAACTGTTGGTGTTAAACAATAAACATGGCTACAGTCAGCAAGTGAACTGTTGGTGTTAAACAATAAACATGGCTACAGTCAGCAAGTGAACTGTTGGTGTTAAACAATAAACATGGCTACAGTCAGCAAGTGAACTGTTGGTGTTAAACAATAAACATGGCTACAGCCAGCAAGTGAACTGTTGGTGTTAAACAATAAACATGGCTACAGTCAGCAAGTGAACTGTTGGTGTTAAACAATAAACATGGCTACAGCCAGCAAGTGAACTGTTGGTGTTAAACAATAAACATGGCTACAGTCAATAAGTGAACTGTTGGTGTTAAACAATAAACATGGCTACAGCCAGCAAGTGAACTGTTGATGTTAAACAATAAACATGGCTACAGCCAGTACATGAACTGTTGGTGTTAAACTATAAACATGGCTACAGAGGAAAACACTTAATAGGACCTACCTAGGGAGTATTCAGGCGCAGTAACTGACTGATGTCTCTCATTGAATGGATGATTTCAAGAAATCAAATAGAAATCTTAAAGGAACTGATATAAATATTAATGAGGTACTTTTTCCAAGATTATATTCTTACTATCAGATTGAAACATATTTAAGTATAATATGTGCACCTGTGTGGCAGCAACATCATTCATGTGCTGTGATCATTGACTGTGACATCATTCACATGCTGTGATCATTGACTGTGACATCATTCACGTGCTGTGATCATTGACTGTAACATCATTCACGTGCTGTGATCATTGACTGTGACATAATTCATATGCTGTGATCATTGACTGTGACACTTCATTCACATGCTGTGATCATTGACCGTGACATCATTCACGTGCTGTGATCATTGACCGTAACATCATTCACGTGCTGTGATCATTGACTGTGACATAATTCATGTGCTGTGATCATTGACTGTGACATCATTCACATGCTGTTATCATTGACTGTGACATCATTCACGTGCTGTGATCATTGACTGTGACATCATTCATGTGCTGTGATCATTGACTGTGACATCATTCATGTGCTGTGATCATTGACTGTGACATCATTCACGTGCTGTTATCATTGACTGTGACATCATTCATGTGCTGTGATCATTGACTGTGACATCATTCACGTGCTGTGATCATTGACTGTGACATAATTCATGAGCTGTGACAGTGAATCATTGACCATGACATACTTCATGAGCTGTGACAGTGAATCATTGACTGTGACATACTTCATGAGCTGTGACAGTGAATCATTGACCGTGACATACTTCATGAGCTGTGAGAGTGAATCATTGACTGTGACATACTTCATGAGCTGTGACAGTGAATCATTGACCGTGACATACTTCATGAGCTGTGACAGTGAATCATTGACTGTGACATACTTCATGAGCTGTGACAGTGAATCATTGACGTGACATACTTCATGAGCTGTGACAGTGAATCATTGACTGTGACATACTTCATGAGCTGTGACAGTGAATCATTGACCGTGACATACTTCATGAGCTGTGACAGTGAATCATTGACTGTGACATACTTCATGAGCTGTGACAGTGAATCATTGACAGTGACATACTTCATGAGCTGTGACAGTGAATCATTGACTGTGACATACTTCATGAGCTGTGACAGTGAATCATTGACAGTGACATACTTCATGAGCTGTGACAGTGAATCATTGACTGTGACATACTTCATGAGCTGTGACAGTGAATCATTGACCAAGTTAACTGTTGGTGTTAAACAATAAACATGGCTACAGTCAGCAAGTGAACTGTTGGTGTTAAACAATAAACATGGCTACAGCCAGCAAGTGAACTGTTGGTGTTAAACAATAAACATGGCTACAGTCAGCAAGTGAACTGTTGGTGTTAAACAATAAACATGGCTACAGCCAGCACGTGAACTGTTGGTGTTAAACAATAACCATGGCTACAGCCAGCAAGTGAACTGTTGGTGTTAAACAATAAACATGGCTACAGCCAGCACGTGAACTGTTGGTGTTAAACAATAACCATGGCTACAGCCAGCAAGTGAACTGTTGGTGTTAAACAATAAACATGGTTACAGCCAGCAAGTGAACTGTTGGTGTTAAACTATAAACATGGCTACAACCAGCAAGTGAACTGTTGGTGTTAAACAATAAACATGGCTACAGTCAGCAAGTTAACTGTTGGTGTTAAACAATAAACATGGCTACAGTCAGCAAGTGAACTGTTGATGTTAAACAATAAACATGGCTACAGCCAGCAAGTGAACTGTTGGTGTTAAACAATAAACATGGCTACAGCCAGCAAGTGAACTGTTGGTGTTAAACAATAAACATGGCTACAGCCAGCAAGTGAACTGTTGGTGTTAAACAATAAACATGGCTACAGTCAGCAAGTGAACTGTTGATGTTAAACAATAAACATGGCTACAGCCAGCAAGTGAACTGTTGATGTTAAACAATAAACATGGCTACAGCCAGCAAGTGAACTGTTGGTGTTAAACAATAAACATGGCTACAGCCAGCAAGTGAACTGTTGGTGTTAAATCATATGATTATTATTTTAAGACATTGTCTGTTGGTTTATATATATATTATGAAGTTGCTAAGATGTGTTGTTATACAGTGGTAACATGCTGGACTGGTAATCCAGGGATCACAGGTTCGATCCCCCGTCTGACCCTAATAAAATTTACAGTCTATGATAGAAATTTGGTATCAAAATGATTGCAATATTGTGTACATTTTAAATATGATACGTATTTCTAGAAATAATCAGTTGTATGTCAATGTTCAATAAGTTAGGTACAGTTGTATGTCAATGTTCAATAAGTTAGGTACAGTTGTATGTCAATGTTTAATAAGTTAGGTACAGTTGTATGTCAATGTTTAATAAGTTAGGTACAGTTGTATGTCAATGTTTAATAAGTTAGGTACATTTGTATGTCAATATTTAATAAGTTAGGTACATTTGTATGTCAATATTTAATAAGTTAGGTACATTTGTATGTCAATATTTAATAAGTTTGGTACATTTGTATGTCAATGTTCAATAAGTTAGGTACATTTGTATGTCAATGTTCAATAAGTTAGGTACAGTTGTATGTCAATGTTCAATAAGTTAGGTACATTTGTATGTCAATATTTAATAAGTTAGGTACATTTGTATGTCAATATTTAATAAGTTTGGTACATTTGTATGTCAATGTTCAATAAGTTAGGTACATTTGTATGTCAATGTTCAATAAGTTAGGTACATTTGTATGTCAATATTTAATAAGTTTGGTACATTTGTATGTCAATGTTCAATAAGTTAGGTACATTTGTATGTCAATGTTCAATAAGTTAGGTACATTTGTATGTCAATATTTAATAAGTTTGGTACATTTGTATGTCAATGTTCAATAAGTTAGGTACATTTGTATGTCAATGTTCAATAAGTTAGGTACATTTGTATGTCAATGTTCAATAAGTTAGGTACAGTTGTATGTCAATGTTCAATAAGTTTGGTACATTTGTAATACTCTACTTCTGCATTTGCTTATCAAGTTCTGCCATCTGTAATCATTACTTAGTTAAATCACTTATTGTCTACTTTTTAAATTGTTAATTGTTAACATAATTATACTGTCATGTGACAGTCATTTCCCTCCCATAAAGCTAGTTTTGTCACCAATGACTTCCAATTTCAAATATAAGCAGATTGTCTATTGTTTTATTATGTTCACATTTATCTAACTTCATATTGCTTAAGGTGTTAACAATTATACAGAATTGTATAATCTAGCCCAGAATTTACTTATTCGGAAAAAAATTACAAATATAACATAGTGTAATACTATGTGTAGGATATAACTTTTATCAATTCTCTGTGAAAAATACTTTGTGAGAACTTTGTGAAACTTTTCATTACTTGTGTTTGACCAGTTCTATTTTGTGAGGACTTTGTGGAGACTTTTAATTACTTGTGTATGATCTGTTAGACATTGTGCAGGATATTCTTCTATTTTCCTTATAAATAAATTGTTAAGACGCAAACATTTCCTTTACGTATTTCTTCGTGAAACGATGGCTCGCCGCACGCCGCAAACTGGGGATAAAACGGTTTATAATATATATATCTAATACAATAATTAAGGATTTGCAAAAATTCGGTTAATACTTTTTTCAGTGGATGCACAGGGTAATGATACTGACCTCGGTCTTTGTCCTCTGTCACCCTACTGGGTCAACGGAACAATGTATTAACCTCATTGGATGCCCGTAATTGTTAGACTTTGCGATGACTTCGTAATTGTATAATATTCCCAGTTGGTATGAACAATAGTTTTCTAACTTTCTGATCCAACAAGAAGATATATTTTTGTTAACAATTATACAGAATTGTATAATCTAGCCCAGAATTTACTTATTCGGAAAAAAAGAACAAATATAACATAGTGTAATACTATGTGTAGGATATAACTTTTATCAATTCTCTGTGAAAAATACTTTGTGAGGACTCTGTGAAACTTTTAATTACTTGTGTGTGATCACTTAGACTTTGTGAGGACTTTGTGGAGACTTTGTGAGGACTTTGTGGGGACTTTGTGAGGACTTTGTGAAACTTTTAATTACTTGTGTGTGATCTGTTCGACTTTGTGAACCTTTAATTACTTGTGTGTGATCTGTTAGACTTTGTGAGGACTTTGTGAGGACTTTTAATTACTTGTGTGTGATCTGTTAGACTTTGTGAGGACTTTGTGAGGACTTTTAATTACTTGTGTATGATCTGTTAGACTTTGCGAGGACTTTGTGAAACTTTTAATTACTTGTGTATGATCAGTTAGACTTTGTGAGGACTTTGTGAAACTTTTAATTACTTGTGTGTGATCACTTAGACTTTGTGGGGACTTTGTGAGACTTTTAATTACTTGTGTGTGACCTGTTAGATGTTGTGAGGACTTTGTGAAACTTTTAATTACTTGTGTGTGACCTGTTAGACATTGTGAGGACTTTGTGAAACTTTTAATTACTTGTGTGTGATCTGTTAGACTTTGTGAGGACTTTGTGGGACTTTTAATTACTTGTGTGTGATCAGTTCGACTTTGTGAAACTTTAATTACTTGTGTGTGATCAGTTAGACTTTGTGAGGACTTTGTGAGGACTTTGTGAAACTTTAATTACTTGTGTGTGATCAGTTAGACTTTGTGAAACTTTTAATTACTTGTGTGTGATCAGTTAGACGTTGTGGGGACTTTGTGAAACTTTTAATTACTTGTGTGTGATCAGTTAGACTTTGTGAGGACTTTGTGGGGACTTTTAATTACTTGTGTGTGATCAGTTCGACTTTGTGAAACTTTAATTACTTGTGTGTGATCTGTTAGACTTTGTGAGGACTTTGTGAAACTTTTAATTACTTGTGTGTGACCTGTTAGACTTTGTGAGGACTTTGTGAAACTTTTAATTACTTGTGTGTGATCAGTTAGACTTTGTGAGGACTTTGTGGAGACTTTTAATTACTTGTGTGTGATCAGTTAGACTTTGTGAAACTTTTAATTACTTGTGTGTGATCAGTTAGACTTTGTGAAACTTTAATTACTTGTGTGTGATCAGTTAGACTTTGTGAGGACTTTGTGAAACTTTAATTACTTGTGTGTGATCTGTTAGACTTTGTGAGGACTTTTAATTACTTGTGTGTGATCTGTTAGACTTTGTGAGGTTTGTGGAGACTTTTAATTACTTGTGTGTGATCTGTTAGACTTTGTGGAGACTTTTAATTACTTGTGTGTGATCTGTTAGACTTTGTGAGGACTTTGTGGAGACTTTTAATTACTTGTGTATGATCAGTTAGACTTTGTGAGGACTTTGTGGAGACTTTTAATTACTTGTGTATGATCAGTTAGACTTTGTGAGGACTTTGTGGAGACTTTTAATTACTTGTGTGTGATCTGTTAGACTTTGTGAGGACTTTGTGGAGACTTTTAATTACTTGTGTGTGATCTGTTAGACTTTGTGAGGACTTTGTGGAGACTTTTAATTACTTGTGTATGATCAGTTAGACTTTGTGAGGACTTTGTGGAGACTTTTAATTACTTGTGTGTGATCTGTTAGACTTTGTGAGGACTTTGTGGAGACTTTTAATTACTTGTGTGTGATCTGTTAGACTTTGTGAGGACTTTTAATTACTTGTGTATGATCTGTTAGACTTAGTGAGGACTTTGTGAGGACTTTGTGAAACTTTAATTACTTGTGTGTGATATGTTAGACTTTGTGAGGACTTTGTGAAACTTTAATTACTTGTGTGTGATCTGTTAGACTTTGTGAGGACTTTGTGAAACTTTAATTACTTGTGTGTGACCTGTTAGACTTTGTGAGGACTTTGTGAAACTTTTAATTACTTGTGTGTGATCTGTTAGACTTTGTGGAGACTTTGTGAGGACTTTTAATTACTTGTGTGTGATCTGTTAGACTTTGTGAGGACTTTGTGAAACTTTTAATTACTTGTGTGTGACCTGTTAGACTTTGTGAAACTTTAATTACTTGTGTGTGATCTGTTAGACTTTGTGAAACTTTAATTACTTGTGTGTGACCTGTTAGACTTTGTGAAACTTTAATTACTTGTGTGTGATCAGTTAGACTTTGTGAGGACTTTGTGAAACTTTTAATTACTTGTGTGTGATCAGTTAGACTTTGTGAAACTTTTAATTACTTGTGTGTGATCAGTTAGACTTTGTGAAACTTTAATTACTTGTGTGTGATCAGTTAGACTTTGTGAGGACTTTGTGAAACTTTAATTACTTGTGTATGATCTGTTAGACTTTGTGAGGACTTTGTGGAGACTTTTAATTACTTGTGTGTGATCTGTTAGACTTTGTGAGGACTTTGTGGAGACTTTTAATTACTTGTGTATGATCAGTTAGACTTTGTGAGGACTTTGTGGAGACTTTTAATTACTTGTGTGTGATCAGTTAGACTTTGTGAGGACTTTGTGGAGACTTTTAATTACTTGTGTGTGATCTGTTAGACTTTGTGAGGACTTTGTGGAGACTTTTAATTACTTGTGTGTGATCTGTTAGACTTTGTGAGGACTTTGTGGAGACTTTTAATTACTTGTGTATGATCAGTTAGACTTTGTGAGGACTTTGTGGAGACTTTTAATTACTTGTGTGTGATCTGTTAGACTTTGTGAGGACTTTGTGGAGACTTTTAATTACTTGTGTGTGATCTGTTAGACTTTGTGAGGACTTTGTGGAGACTTTTAATTACTTGTGTGTGATCTGTTAGACTTTGTGAGGACTTTTAATTACTTGTGTATGATCTGTTAGACTTTGTGAGGACTTTGTGAGGACTTTGTGAAACTTTAATTACTTGTGTGTGATATGTTAGACTTTGTGAGGACTTTGTGAAACTTTAATTACTTGTGTGTGATCTGTTAGACTTTGTGAGGACTTTGTGAAACTTTAATTACTTGTGTGTGACCTGTTAGACTTTGTGAGGACTTTGTGAAACCTTTAATTACTTGTGTGTGATCTGTTAGACTTTGTGGAGACTTTGTGAGGACTTTGTGAGACTTTTAATTACTTGTGTGTGATCTGTTAGACTTTGTGAGGACTTTGTGAAACTTTTAATTACTTGTGTGTGACCTGTTAGACTTTGTGAAACTTTAATTACTTGTGTGTGATCTGTTAGACTTTGTGAAACTTTAATTACTTGTGTGTGACCTGTTAGACTTTGTGAAACTTTAATTACTTGTGTGTGATCTGTTAGACTTTGTGGAGACTTTTAATTACTTGTGTGTGATCTGTTAGACTTTGTGAGGACTTTGTGAGGACTTTTAATTACTTGTGTATGATCTGTTAGACTTTGTGAGGACTTTGTGAAACTTTTAATTACTTGTGTATGATCACTTAGACGTTGTGAGGACTTTTAATTACTTGTGTGTGATCTGTTAGACTTTGTGAGGACTTTGTGAGGACTTTGTGAAACTTTTAATTACTTGTGTGTGATCTGTTAGACTTTGTGAGGACTTTGTGAAACTTTTAATTACTTGTGTGTGATCTGTTAGACTTTGTGAGGACTTTGTGAAACTTTTAATTACTTGTGTATGATCTGTTAGACTTTGTGAGGACTTTGTGAAACTTTTAATTACTTGTGTGTGATCAGTTAGACTTTGTGAAACTTTAATTACTTGTGTGTGACCTGTTAGACTTTGTGAGGACTTTTAATTACTTGTGTGTGATCTGTTAGACTTTGTGAAACTTTAATTACTTGTGTGTGATCTGTTAGACTTTGTGAAACTTTAATTACTTGTGTGTGATCTGTTAGACTTTGTGAAACTTTAATTACTTGTGTGTGATCTGTTAGACTTTGTGAGGACTTTGTGAAACTTTTAATTACTTGTGTGTGATCTGTTAGACTTTGTGAACTTTTAATTACTTGTGTGTGATCAGTTAGACTTTGTGAAACTTTTAATTACTTGTGTGTGATCAGTTAGACTTTGTGGAGACTTTTAATTACTTGTGTGTGATCAGTTCGACTTTGTGAGGACTTTGTGAAACTTTTAATTACTTGTGTGTGATCTGTTAGACTTTGTGAGGACTTTGTGAAACTTTTAATTACTTGTGTGTGATCTGTTAGACTTTGTGAGGACTTTGTGAAACTTTTAATTACTTGTGTGTGATCAGTTAGACTTTGTGAGGACTTTGTGAAACTTTTAATTACTTGTGTGTGACCTGTTAGACTTTGTGAAACTTTTAATTACTTGCGTGTGATCAGTTAGACTTTGTGAAACTTTTAATTACTTGTGTGTGATCAGTTAGACTTTGTGAGGACTTTTAATTACTTGTGTGTGATCAGTTAGACTTTGTGAGGACTTTGTGAAACTTTTAATTACTTGTGTGTGATCAGTTAGACTTTGTGAGGACTTTGTGAAACTTTTAATTACTTGTGTGTGATCAGTTAGACTTTGTGAGGACTTTGTGAAACTTTTAATTACTTGTGTGTGACCTGTTAGACTTTGTGAGGACTTTGTGAAACTTTTAATTACTTGTGTGTGATCTGTTAGACTTTGTGAGGACTTTGTGAAACTTTTAATTACTTGTGTGTGATCTGTTAGACTTTGTGAGGACTTTGTGGGACTTTTAATTACTTGTGTGTGATCAGTTAGACTTTGTGAAACTTTTAATTACTTGTGTGTGATCAGTTAGACTTTGTGAGGACTTTTAATTACTTGTGTGTGACCTGTTAGACTTTGTGAGGACTTTAACTTTTATTACTTGTGTGTGATCTGTTAGACTTTGTGAGGCTTGTGAAACTTTTAATTACTTGTGTGTGATCTGTTAGACTTTGTGAGGACTTTTGACTTTTAATTACTTGTGTGTGATCAGTTAGACTTTGTGAAACTTTTAATTACTTGTGTGTGATCAGTTAGACTTTGTGAGGACTTTGTGAACTTTTAATTACTTGTGTGTGATCTGTTAGACTTTGTGAGGACTTTGTGAAACTTTTAATTACTTGTGTGTGATCTGTTAGACTTTGTGAGGACTTTGTGAACTTTTAATTACTTGTGTGTGATCAGTTAGACTTGTGAGGACTTGTGGGGACTTTTAATTACTTGTGTGTGATCAGTTAGACTTTGTGAACTTTGTGAACTTTTAATTACTTGTGTGTGATCAGTTAGACTTTGTGAAACGTTTAATTACTTGTGTGTGATCAGTTAGACTTTGTGAAACTTTTAATTACTTGTGTGTGATCAGTTAGACTTTGTGAGGACTTTGTGGGGACTTTTAATTACTTGTGTGTGATCAGTGTTTGGACTTTTAATTACTTGTGTGTGATCAGTTAGACTTTGTGAAACTTTTAATTACTTGTGTGTGATCTGTTAGACTTTGTGAGGACTTTGTGAAACTTTTAATTACTTCTGTGTGATCTGTTAGACTTTGCGAGGACTTTGTGAAACTTTTAATTACTTGTGTGTGATCTGTTAGACTTTGTGAGGACTTTGTGAAACTTTTAATTACTTGTGTGTGATCTGTTAGACTTTGTGAGGACTTTGTGAGGACTTTGTGAGGACTTTGTGAAACTTTTAATTACTTGTGTGTGATCAGTTAGACTTTGCGGGGACTTTTAATTACTTGTGTGTGATCAGTTAGACTTTGCGGGGACTTTTAATTACTTGTGTGTGATCTGTTAGACTTTGCGATGACTTCGTAATTGTATAATATTCCCAGTTGGTATGAACAATAGGTTTCTAACGCTCTGATCCAACAAGAAGATATATATTTTATTTATTACAAGTGAAATTCTTCCGGAACAGGTCAGCCGTCAGCATCTCCATGCTATAAAGTAATTGCATGTTTCTTGCTGCAGAAGGAGGTGGTTTTACGTTTATTTATCGTCGCTACCGGTTGCCCATATGAGCGACGCCTCCTGAAGAGATTAGTCATTTTAGATTGTTGGAGGATAGTGCAATGATACAGACAGAGACCCATTCCAGAATCTCCTCTGGTTCTTTTATGTGCACAGTGTAAAGCACCGACACAAGACCTCGGTTTAACATCCCATCTGAAAGACTGTTAATTTTATTTTGGTCAGACGGGGGATCGAACCTGCGATCCCTGGATTACCAGTCCAGCGTGTTACCACTGGACTACAGATCCGTCTGTCTGCAGAAAGATTAGCAGAAAGTGGTCATAAATACCCAACAAATGATAACAATATTTATTTTGGAAGGAATGTAAGTGGTTATTAAATGATGGTTTATTGGACTATATATTTAACTTAATGCATTATATGCTGTCTGTATTTGGCAAACAGACATAGTGGCACCAGCAAGTGCCGGCAAACCACATACCAGCACCCAATAAGTGCCAGCCAGGTCCATATATTTGCATAACTGTAAGAATGACTATCAAAACGCCACATTCAATAAATAGCATACAGACCTTTCTTATAATTCTCTGACATTTTATGCCAGGGGGTTTATTATAAATGTTACCGTCTGTCTGTCTGTCTGTCTGTCCATCTATCTATCTGTCTATCCATCTATCTATATAACCGTCTATCTGTCTATCCGTCTATCCATCTATCTGTCCATCTATCTATCTGTCCATCTGTCTGTCCATCTATCTATCTATCTGTCTGTCTGTCTGTCTGTCTGTCTGTCTGTCTGTCTGTCTGTCTGCCTGCCTGCCTGCCTGTCTGTCTGTCTGTCTGTCTGTCTGTCTGTCTGTCTGTCTGTCTATCTGTCCATCTATCCATCTATCCATCTATCCATCTGTCCATCTATCCATCTGTCTATCTGTCCATCTGTCCATCTGTCCATCTATCCATCTATCCATCTGTCTATCCGTCTGTCCGTCTGTCCGTCCGTCCGTCCGTCCGTCCGTCCGTCCGTCCGTCCGTCCGTCCGTCCGTCCGTCCGTCCGTCCGTCCGTCCG
>JABXNX010001543.1:0-12414 GCA_014843695.1 Archivesica marissinica | reverse complement strand
CAGTTACAGTTACAGTTCATTTCACAGTATCAATCAGTATCTTCGCCTTCGCTGGCTGTCTCTGTATCCGAGCCGCTGTCCCCATCGCTGTCAGAAGCTGTTTAGCGTCACAAATCTATGGCTTGGTTTGATTTAGCGCCACCTGCAATCCAGACTCCTTCTCCTTCGTACAAAATGCATGTACATTTTTAACAATTTCTCTAGCATCACAGCTATAATTAGGTCGTGTTTTCTTGCTCATTGTGTACTGAATATGACTGGTATGTGTACAAATACACTTATATAGCCACATAGCGTGTGTATTTTAAATGTTTCACGACTATTTCGTGCATAAAATAAATATAATAAAAAGTATTTTCCAAAGTAAGGCTCGAACCCACACTCCACAATACCACTAGTTCTTAAACTAAAGGTCTAACTGTCACATACAAGTTTGATGTATATATAAACTGTTATAATTTTTTATAATATAAACCAAATTTCCAATACACTAAAATATTAACCACCCTATTATTGTGTATGAAATGAACCTGTCTGATCTTTGATCGTTCAGACCTGATTGTTTGACTTATGAACTCTGGTACGTCACGTTACAGCAATTCGTCTACACTACTTAGAAGAATGAACACTGGTACGTCACGTTACAGCAATTAACCTACAATCCTTAGAGGTATGAACACTGGTACGTCGCGTTACAGCAATTCGTCTACACTCCTTATAGGTATGAACTCTGGTACGTCACGTTACAGCAATTCGTCTACAATCCTTAGAAGAATGAACACTGGTACGTCACGTTACAGCAATGAACCTACAATCCTTAGAGGTATGAACACTGGTACGTCACGTCACAGCAATTCACCTACACTCCTTAGAGGTATGAGCACTGGTACGTCACGTTACAGCAATTCGTCTACAATCCTTAGAGGTATGAACTCTGGTATGGTACGTTACAGCAATTCGTCTACAATCCTTAGAGGTATGAACACTGGTACGTCACGTTACAGCAATTCACCTACAATCGTTAGAGGTATGAACACTGGTACGTCACGTTACAGCAATTCACCTATACTCCTTAGAGGTATGAACACTTGTACGTCACGTTACAGCAATTCACCTACAATCCTTAGAGGTTTGAACACTGGTACGTCACGTTACAGCAATTCACCTACACTCGTTAGAGTTATGAACACTGGTACGTCACGTTACAGCAATTCACCTACAATCCTTAGAGGTATGAACACTGCTACGTCACATTACAGCAATTCACCTACAATCCTTAGAGGTATGAACACTGGTACGTCCCGTTACACAATTCACCTACAATCCTTATAGGTATGAACACTGGTACGTCACGTTACAGAAATTCTTCTACAATCCTTAGAAGAATGAACACTAGTACGTCACGTTACAGCAATTAACCTACAATCCTTAGAGGTATGAACACTGCTACGTCACGTCACAGCAATTCACCAACACCCTTAGAGGTATGAACACTGGTACGTCACATTACAGCAATTCTCTAAATCCTTAGAGGATATGAACACTGGTACGTCACGTTACAGCAATTCACCTACAATCCTTAATGTATTAACACTGGTACGTCACGTTACAGCAATTCACCTACACTCCTTAGAGGTATGAACACTGGTACGTCACGTAACAGCAATTCACCTACAATCCTTAGAGGTATGAACACTGGTACGTCACGTTACAGCAATACACCTACACCTTAGAGTTATGAACACTGGTACGTCACGTTACAGCAATTCACCTACAATCCTTAGAGGTATGAACACTGTACGTCACGTTACAGCAATTCACCTACAATCCTTAGAGGTATGACACTGTTACGTCACGTTACAGCAATCCACAACCAAAAACACACCCACACAATCACCTACACTCCTTAGAGGTATGACACTGGTACGTCACGTTACAGCAATTCACCTACAATCCTTAAAGGTATGAACACTGGTACGTCACGCTACAGCAATTCACCTACACTCGTTAGAGTCATGAACACTGGTACATCACGTTACAGCAATTCACCTACAATCCTTAGAGGTATAAACACTGCTACGTCACATTACAGCAATTCACCTACAATCATTAGAGGTATGACACTGGTACGTCGGTACAACAATTCACCTACAATCCTTAGAGGTATGAACACTGGTACGTCCGTTACAGCAATTCTTCTACAATCCTTAGAGGTATGAACACTTGTACGTCACGTTACAGCAATTCGTCCTACAATCCTTAGATATGAACACTGCTACGTCACGTTACAGCAATCACCTACAATCCTTAGAGGTATGACACTGGTACGTCACGTTACAGCAATTCGTCTACAATCCTTAGATGTATGACACTGGTACGTCACGGTACAGCAATTCACCGACAATCCTTAGAGGTATGAACACTGGTACGTCACGTTACAGCAATTCGTCTACAATCCTTAGAGGTATGAACTCTGGTACGTCACGTTACAGCAATTCGTCTACAATCCTTAGAGGTATGAGCACTGGTACGTCACGTTACAGCAATTCATCTACACTCCTTAGAGGTATGAACACTGGTACGGTACGTTACAGCAATTCGTCTACAATCCTTAGAGGTACGAACACTGGTATGTCACTTTACAGCAATTGGTCTACAATCCTTAGCGGTATGAACACGGGTACGTCACGTTACAGCAATTCACCTACAATCGTTAGAGGTATGAACACTGGTACGTCACGTTACAGCTATTCGTCTACACTCGTTAGAGGTATGGACACTGGTACGTCACGTTACAGCAATTCGTCTACAATCCTTAGATGTATGAACACTGGTACGTCACGGTACAGCAATTCACCGACAATCCTTAGAGGTATGAACACTGGTACGTCACGTTACAGCAATTCGTCTACAATCCTTAGAGGTATGAACTCTGGTACGGTACGTTACAGCAATTCGTCTACAATCCTTAGAGGTATGAACACTGGTACGTCACTTTACAGCAATTGGTCTACAATCCTTAGCGGTATTAACACTGGTACGTCATGCTACAGCAATTCAACTACAATCGTTAGAGGTATGAACACTGGTACGTCACGTTACAGCAATTCACCTACAATCCTTAGAGGTATGAACACTGGTACGTCGCGTTACAGCAATTCGTCTACAATCCTTAGAGTTATGAACACTGGTACGTCACGTTACAGCAAATCACCTACACTCCTTAAAGGTATGAACTCTGGTACGTCACGTTACAGCAATTCGTCTACACTACTTAGAAGAATGAACACTGGTACGTCACGTTACAGCAATTAACCTACAATCCTTAGAGGTATGAACACTGGTACGTCGCGTTACAGCAATTCGTCTACAATCCTTAGAGGTATGAACACTGGTACGTCCCGTTACAGCAATTCACCTACACTCCTTAAAGGTATGAACTCTGGTACGTCACGTTACAGAAATTCGTCTACAATCCTTAGAAGAATGAACACTGGTACGTCACGTTACAGCAATGAACCTACAATCCTTAGAGGTATGAACACTGGTACGTCACGTCACAGCAATTCACCTACACTCCTTAGAGGTATGAGCACTGGTACGTCACGTTACAGCAATTCGTCTACAATCCTTAGAGGTATGAACTCTGGTATGGTACGTTACAGCAATTCGTCTACAATCCACACAACACAACCAAAACACACCACACAACCACAACAAAAACACACCCACACAACACCACACCAAAAACACCAACAAACCACAACCAAAAACACACTCACGTTACAGCAATCACCTACAATCTTAGAGGTATGAACACTGGTACGTCACGTACAGCAATTCACCTACACTCCTTAGAGGTATGACACTGTACTCACGTTACAGCAATTCACCTACAATCCTTAGAGGTATGAACACTGGTACGCACGTTACAGCAATTCACCTACAACAACAACCAACAACCAACAAAACACACCACAACAACACCACACTTAGAGGTATGAACACTGGTACGTCACGTTACAGCAATTCACCTACAATCGTTAGAGGTATGAACACTGGTACGTCACGTTACAGCAATTCACCTATACTCCTTAGAGGTATGAACACTTGTACGTCACGTTACAGCAATTCACCTACAATCCTTAGAGGTATGAACACTGGTACGTCACGTTACAGCAATTCACCTACACTCGTTAGAGTTATGAACACTGGTACGTCACGTTACAGCAATTCACCTATAATCCTTAGAGGTATGAACACTGCTACGTCACATTATAGCAATTCACCTACAATCCTTAGAGGTATGAACACTGGTACGTCGCGTTATAACAATTCCTCTAGAATCGTTAGAGGTATGAACACTGGTACGTCACGTTACAGCAATTGTTCTACAATCCTTAGAGGTATGAACACTGGTACGTCACGTTACAGCAATTTGTCTACAATCCTTAGCGGTATGAACACTGCTACGTCACGTTACAGCAATTCACCAACAATCGTTAGAGGTATGAACACTGGTACGTCACATTACAGCAATTCGTCTACACTCGTTAGAGGTATGGACACTGGTACGTCAGGTTACAGCAATTCGTCTTCAATCCTTATATGTATTAACACTGGTATGTCACGGTACAGCAATTCACCTACACTCCTTAGAGGTATGAGCACTGGTACGTCACGTAATAGCAATTCACCTACAATCCTTAGAGGTATGAACACTGGTACGTCACGTTACAGCAATACACCTACACTCCTTAGAGGTATGAACATTGGTACGTCATGTTACAGCAATTCGTCTACAATCCTTAGAGGTATGAACACTGGTACGTCACGTTACAGCAATTCACCTACAATCGTTAGAGGTATGAACACTGGTACGTCACGTTACAGCAATTCACATATACTCCTTAGAGGAATGAACACTGGTACGTCACGTTACAGCAATTCACCTACACTCCTTAAAGGTTTGAACACTGGTACGTCACGCTACAGCAATTCACCTACAATCCTTAGAGGTATGAACACTGGTAGTCACGTTACAGCAATTCACCTACACTCGTTAGAGTTATGAACACTGGTACGTCACGTTACAGCAATTCACCTATAATCCTTAGAGGTATGAACACTGCTACGTCACATTATAGCAATTCACCTACAATCCTTAGAGGTATGAACACTGGTACGTCGCGTTCTAACAATTCGTCTAGAATCGTTAGAGGTATGAACACTGGTACGTCACGTTACAGCAATTGTTCTACAATCCTTAGAGGTATGAACTCTTGTACGACACGTTACAGCAATTCGTCTACAATCCTTAGAGGTATGAGCACTGGTACGTCACGTTACAGCAATTCATCTACACTCCTTAGAGGTATGAACACTGGTACGGTACGTTACAGCAATTCGTCTACTACAGCAATTCGTCTACAATCCTTAGAGGTATGAACTCTAATACGTCACTTTACAGCAATTGGTCTACAATCCTTAGCTGTATGAACACTGGTACGTCACGTTACAGCAATTTGTCTACAATCCTTAGATGTATGAACACTGGTACGTCTCGGTACAGCAATTCACCGACAATCCTTAGAGGTATGAACACTGGTACGTCACGTTACAGCAATTCGTCTACAATCCTTAGAGGTATGACCTCTGGTACGGTACGTTACAGCAATTCGTCTACAATCCTTAGAGGTATGAACACTGGTACGTCACTTTACAGCAATTGGTCTACAATCCTTAGCGGTATGAACACTGGTACGTCACGTTACAGCAATTCACCTACAATCGTTAGAGGTATGAACACTGGTACGTCACGTTACAGCAATTCACCTACAATCCTTAGATGTATGAACACTGGTACGTCGTGTTACAGCAATTCGTCTACAATCCTTAGAGTTATGAACACTGGTACGTCACGTTACAGCAAATCACCTACACTCCTTAAAGGTATGAACTCTGGTACGTCACGTTACAGCAATTCGTCTACAATCCTTAGATGTATGAACACTGGTACGTCACGGTACAGCAATTCACCGACAATCCTTAGAGGTATGAACACTGGTACGTCACGTTACAGCAATTCGTCTACAATCCTTAGAGGTATGAACTCTGGTACGGTACGTTACAGCAATTCGTCTACAATCCTTAGAGGTATGAACTCTGGTACGTCACGTTACAGCAATTCGTCTACAATCCTTAGAGGTATGAGCACTGGTACGTCACGTTACAGCAATTCGTCTACACTCGTTAGAGGTATGGACACTGGTACGTCACGTTACAGCAATTCGTCTACAATCCTTAGATGTATTAACACTGGTACGTCACGGTACAGCAATTCACCGACAATCCTTAGAGGTATGAACACTGGTACGTCACGTTACAGCAATTCGTCTACAATCCTTAGAGGTATGAACTCTTGTACGTCACGTTACAGCAATTCACCTACAATCGTTAGAGGTATGAACACTGGTACGTCACGTTACAGCAATTCGTCTACACTCGTTAGAGGTATGGACACTGGTACTTCACGTTACAGCAATTCGTCTACAATCATTAGATGTATTAACACTGGTACGTCACGGTACAGCAATACACCGACAATCCTTAGAGGTATGAACACTGGTACGTCACGTTACAGCAATTCGTCTACAATCCTTAGAGGTATGAACTCTGGTACGTCACGTTACAGCAATTCGTCTACAATCCTTAGAGGTATGAGCACTGGTACGTCACGTTACAGCAATTCATCTACACTCCTTAGAGGTATGAACACTGGTACGTCACGTTACAGCAATTCGTCTACAATCCTTAGAGGTATGAACACTGGTACGTCACTTTACAGCAAATGGTCTAGAATCCTTAGCGGTATGAACACTGCTACGTCACGTTACAGCAATTCACCTACAATCGTTAGAGGTATGAACACTGGTACGTCACGTTACAGTAATACACCTACACTCCTTAGAAGTATGAACATTGGTACGCCATGTTACAGCAATTCGTCTACAATCCTTAGAGGTATGAACACTGGTACGTCACGTTACATCAATTCAACTACAATCGTTAGAAGTATGAACACTGGTACGTCACGTTACAGCAATTCACCTATACTCCTTAGAGGTATGAACACTGGTACGTCACGTTACAGCAATTCACCTACATCCTTAAAGGTATGAACACTGGTACGTCACGTTACAGCAATTCACCTACAATCGTTAGAGGTATGAACACTGGTACGTCACGTACAGTAATACACCTACACTCCATAGAGGTATGAGCACTGGTACGTCACGTTACAGCAATTCCTCTACAATCCTTAGAGGTATGAACACTGGTACGTCACGTTACAGCAATTGGTCTACAATCATTAGCGGTATGAACACTGCTACGTCACGTTACAGCAATTCACCTACACTCCTTAAAGGTATGAACACTGGTACGTCACGTTACAGCAATTCACCTACAATCCTTAGAGGTATGAACACTGGTACGTCACGTTACAGCAATTCACCTACACTCGTTAGAGTTATGAACACTGGTACGTCACGTTACAGCAATTCACCTATAATCCTTAGATGTATGAACACTGCTACGTCACATTATAGCAATTCACCTACAATCCTTAGAGGTATGAACACTGGTACGTCACGATATAACAATTCGTCTACAATCGTTAGAGGTATGAACACTGGTACGTCACGTTACAGCAATTCGTCTACAATCCTTATAGGTATGAACACTGGTACGTCACGTTACAGCAATTGGTCTACAATCATTAGCGGTATGAACACTGCTACGTCACGTTACAGCAATTCACCTATACTCTTTAGAGGTATGAACACTGATACGTCACGTTACAGCAATTCACCTACACTACTTAAAGGTATGAACACTGGTACGTCACGATACAGCAATTCACCTACAATCCTTAGAGTTATGAACACTGGTACGTCACGTTACAGCAATTCACCTATAATCCTTAGAAGTTTGAACACTGCTACGTCACATTATAGCAATTCACCTACAATCCTAAGAGGTATGAACACTGGTACGTCACGTTATAACAATTCGTCTACAATCGTTAGAGGTATGAACACTGGTACGTCACGTTACAGCAATTGGTTTACAATCCTTAGCGGTATGAACACTGATACGTCACTTTACAGCAATTCACCTACAATCGTTAGAGGTATGAACACTGGTACGTCACGATACAGCAATTCGTCTACACTCGTTAGAGGTATGGACACTGGTATGTCACGTTACAGCAATTCGTCTACAATCCTTAGATGTTTGAACACTGGTATGTCACGTTACAGCAATTCACCGACAATCCTTAGAGGTATGAACACTAGTACGTCACGTTACAGCAATTCACCGACAATCCTTAGAGGTATGAACTCTTGTACGTCACGTTACAGCAATTCGTCTACAATCCTTAGAGGTATGAGCACTGGTACGTCACGTTACAGCAATTCATCTACACTCCTTAGAGGTATGAACACTGGTACGTCACGTTACAGCAATTCGTCTACACTCGTTAGATGTATGGACACTGGTACGTCACGTTACCGCAATTCGTCTATAATCCTTAGATGTATGAACAATGGTACGTCACGCTACATCAATTCACCGACAATCCTTAGAGGTATGAACACTGGTACGTCACGTTACAGCAATTCACCTACACTCCTTAGAGTATGAACACTGGTACGTCACGTTACAGCAATTCACCTACAATGCTTAGTGGTATGAACACTGGTACTTCACGTCACAGCAAATCACCTACACTCCTTAGATGTATGAGCACTGGTACGTCACGTTATAGCAATTCACCTACTATCGTTAGAGGTATGAACACTGGTACGTCACATTTCAGCAATTCACCTATACTCCTTAGAGGTATGAACACTGGTACGTCACGTTACATCAATTCACCTACACTCCTTAAAGGTATGAACACTGGTACGTCACGTTACAGCAAATCATCTACAATCCTTAGAGGTATGAACACTGGTACGTCACGTTACAGCAATTCACCTATAATCCTTAGAGGTATGAACACTGCTACGTCACATTATAGCAATTCACCTACAATCCTTCGAGGTATGAACACTGGTACGTCACGTTATAACAATTCGTCTAGAATCGTTAGAGGTATGAACACTGGTACGTCACGTTACAGCAATTCGTCTACAATCCTTAGAAGTATGAACACTGGTACGTCACGTTACAGCAATAGGTCTACAATCCTTAGCGGTATGAACACTGCTACGTCACGTTACAGCAATTCACCTACAATCGTTAGAGGTATGAACACTGGTACGTCACGTTACAGCAATTCGTCTACACTCGTTAGAGGTATGGACACTGGTATGTCACGTTACAGCAATTCGTCTACAATCCTTAGATGTATGAACACTGGTACGTCACGTTACAGCAATTCACCGACAATCCTTAGAGGTATGAACACTGGTACGTCACGTTACAGCAATTCACCGACAATCCTTAGAGGTATGAACTCTGGTACGTCAAGTTACAGCAATTCGTCTACAATCCTTAGAGGTATGAGCACTGGTACGTCACGTTACAGCAATTCATCTACACTCCTTAGAGGTATGAACATTGGTACGTCATGTTACAGCAATTCACCTATAATCCTTAGAGGTTTGAACACTGCTACGTCACATTATAGCAATTCACCTACAATCCTTAGAGGTATGAACACTGGTACGTCACGTTATAACAATTCGTCTACAATCGTTAGAGGTATGAACACTGGTACGTCACGTTACAGCAATTAGTTTACAATCCTTAGCGGTATGAACACTGATACGTCACGTTACAGCAATTCACCTACAATCGTTAGAGGTATGAACACTGGTACGTGACGTTACAGCAATTCGTCTACACTCGTTAGAGGTATGTACACTGGTATGTCACGTTACAGCAATTCGTCTACAATCCTTAGATGTTTGAACACTGTATGTCACGTTACAGCAATTCACCGACAATCCTTAGAGGTATGAACACTGGTACGTCACGTTACAGCAATTCACCGACAATCCTTAGAGGTATGAACACTGGTACGTCACGTTACAGCAATTCGTCTACAATCCTTAGAGGTATGAACACTGGTACGTCACGTTACAGCAATTCGTCTACACTCGTTAGATGTATGGACACTGGTACGTCACGTTACCGCAATTCGTCTACAATCCTTAGAGGTATGAACACTGGTACGTCACGTTACAGCAATTCACCTACACTCCTTAGAGTATGAACACTGGTACGTCACGTTACAGCAATTCACCTATAATACTTAGTGGTATGAACATTGGTACTTCACGTCACAGCAATTCACCTACACTCCTTAGATGTATGAGCACTGGTACGTCACGTTATAGCAATTCACCTACAATCGTTAGAGGTATGAACACTGGTACTTCACGTCACAGCAATTCACCTACACTCCTTAGATGTATGAGCACTGGTACGTCACGTTATAGCAATTCACCTACAATCGTTAGAGGTATGAACACTGGTACGTCACGTTACAGCAATTCACCTACAATCGTTAGAGGTATGAACACTGGTACGTCACATTTCAGCAATTCACCTATACTCCTTAGAGGTATGAACACTGGTACGTCACGTTACATTAATTCACCTACACTACTTAAAGGTATGAACACTGGTACGTCACGTTACAGCAATTCATCTACAATCCTTAGAGGTATGAACACTGGTACGTCACGTTACAGCAATTCACCTATAATCCTTAGAGGTATGAACACTGCTACGTCACATTATAGCAATTCACCTACAATCCTTCGAGGTATGAACACTGGTACGTCACGTTATAACAATTCGTCTAGAATCGTTAGAGGTATGAACACTGGTACGTCACGTTACAGCAATTCGTCTACAATCCTTAGAAGTATGAACACTGGTACGTCACGTTACAGAAATAGTTCTACAATCCTTAGCGGTATGAACACTGCTACGTCACGTTACAGCAATTCACCTACAATCGTTAGAGGTATGAACACTGGTACGTCACGTTACAGCAATTCGTCTACACTCGTTAGAGGTATGGACACTGGTATGTCACCTTACAGCAATTCGTCTACAATCCTTAGATGTATGAACACTGGTACGTCACGTTACAGCAATTCACCTATACTCATTAGAGGTATGAACACTGGTACGTCACTTTACAGCAATTCACCTACACTTCTTAAAGGTATGAACACTGGTACGTCACGTTACAGCAATTGGTCTACAATCATTAGCGGTATGAACACTGTTACGTCACGTTACAGCAATTCACCTACACTCGTTAGAGGTATGAACACTGGTACGTCACGTTACAGCAATTCACCTACAATCCTTAGAGGTATGACCACTGGTACGTCACGTTACAGCAATTCACCTATACTCGTTAGAGTTATGAACACTGGTACGTCACGTTACAGCAATTCACCTATAATCCTTAGAGGTATGAACACTGGTACGTCACGTTATAACAATTCGTCTACAATCGTTAGAGGTATGAATACTGGTACGTCACGTTACAGCAATTCAACTACAATCCTTAGAGGTATGAACACTGGTACGTCACGTTACAGCAATTCACCTATACTCGTTAGAGTTATGAACACTGGTACGTCACGTTACAGCAATTCACCTATCTAATCCTTAGAGGTATGAACACTGCTACGTCACGTTATAACAATTCGTCTACAATCGTTAGAGGTATGAATACTGGTACGTCAAGTTACAGCAATTCGTCTACAATCCTTAGAGGTATGAACACTGGTACGTCACGTTACATTAATTCACCTACACTACTTAAAGGTATGAACACTGGTACGTCACGTTACAGCAATTCATCTACAATCCTTAGAGGTATGAACACTGGTACGTCACGTTACAGCAATTCACCTATAATCCTTAGAGGTATGAACACTGCTACGTCACATTATAGCAATTCACCTACAATCCTTCGAGGTATGAACACTGGTACGTCACGTTATAACAATTCGTCTAGAATCGTTAGAGGTATGAACACTGGTACGTCACGTTACAGCAATTCGTCTACAATCCTTAGAAGTATGAACACTGGTACGTCACGTTACAGAAATTCACCTACACTCCTTAGAGGTATGAACACTGGTACGTCACGTTACAGCAATTCACCTACAATCGTTAGAGGTATGAACACTGGTACGTCACGTTACAGCAATTCGTCTACACTCGTTAGAGGTATGGACACTGGTACGTCACGTTACAGCAATTCACCTACAATCCTTAGATGTATGAACACTGGTACGTCACATTACAGCAATTCACCTACACTCATTAGAGGTATGAACACTGGTACGTCACTTTACAGCAATTCACCTA